>VZTT01008061.1:34803-69720 GCA_013400855.1 Buphagus erythrorhynchus | reverse complement strand
GAAGGATAGCATTGCATTCCTCAGAAAAATTCAGGCCACACTTAAACAGCCTCAGTTCACCTGTCCAATGCATCAGTTAATGTAAAGTGGCATAACATAACTCTGGCTGATAACAAGATTTTTTTTAACCTGAAAATTTTATAACATCTTCATCCTGGAAGATTAATTTGCCTGTAGAGAAGGGCCCAAGCAGAATAGTGTTGTTTTATCACATAGATACTTATGCCTATTTTATGAGGATAACATTCACAAGACTTCTCTATGACAGAGTTGAACCCAATATAGACCACTGCAGGGAGAGCAATTAAGGCTAGAACTGATGATAAAGCAGGAACATCTGCAATTATGTGGAGCCAGTGCTTAGTGGGTGGTGTGAGCCAGCAGTGAATCAAGCCAATTTTCAAGGACACGTAGAGGAGCTATGATAGGTCTTTACAGCTGTTGACTAAAAAGTGAACATCAGAGATTCCACCTTCAAAGAGCTGCCCACATATCACCAATACACCCCACTGTTCTGGGAGTGCTCAGCGCTCTCTGGCTCATGGTCAGCAAAGCTTAGGTCTGTAAATAGGTATTAATGTTGAAGTTTTTACCTACAGGATGAGAGTCGCCAGCAGACTTCATGGACCTGCATTTTTTATATAGTGACAGCTATATATAAATATTAGAGTAGTGGAAACCAAGCAGCTATGATGATCCCACTTGCCTGAGTAGCTTCAACTCAGCTCAGAGTTTTGGTATACTTTCTTTGTGTTAAAGTCTGCAGCTGGTCTCACCAGGGGCATCTTTTCTTTCCTCCTGTGTGCAGGTGTCATAGCAGTGGTGATCTTCACCATCCTCTGCACCTTGGTGTTCCTGATTCGCTACATGTTCCGCCACAAGGGAACCTACCACACCAACGAGGCCAAAGGGGCAGAGTCAGCCGAGAGCGCTGATGCCGCCATCATGAACAATGATCCCAACTTCACGGAGACCATAGATGAGAGCAAGAAGGAATGGCTTATCTAAGCTCATGGGGATGGGGCCTGGGGTGGGATATGAGCTGGGTCAGGGTGGGACTGGGATGACTCTTGCAGTGGAGAGAGAACACTCTGTGTTGAACACTTGAGCACACATAGGATGAAAAGATCGGCACAACGGGAGGAGCGAGTGACAGGAAAATACCACTGAGACTGGAGAACAAAAAAAAGAATATCTCAAGCATTTAAGAAAAAATACTTTTTAATATTTATTTACAGCAAATTGTCCCTTCTGTATCCAAACAACTACAACAAAGAGCAGTTTTGCAGCTTCAGCATTGGTTACAATTTTCAGTAACACCTGTCTATTTCTGTGTGTGTTTAGAGATGTTCTGGATACCTGTGACAAGAAACAGGGCTGGTTTTTTATATTTTTAAAAGCTGTTTAAAATGTGGGTGGTTCTGTCCTGAGAACAAGTGTCAGCCCTTTCTTCCTGGCATTGTGTTCCTTCCTGGCTGGCCACTTCCCCGCAGGCTGCCCTCAGCCCCGCACCTTGACTGCATCACCATTTATTTTGGTGACGTTGATCCAGGGGTTCAGGCTGGGGATGGGATAGAGGGTGCAATATTATTCTAATGCAATCTTACTCATCAGTTTCTCAACATCTTATCAGCCCATGTCAGCCCTGGCAGGACCCATCTTCCTGACCTTCACTGATTGTGTGCAGTTCTCATCAACAATGTAAAAATACTGTTATTACAACTACTACTACTATTACTAAAGAGGATTATCATAAAGCACAGGAGGCTTTAAAGGTTTTTTGTATTTTTTTGTTTGTCTCTTGAGGGAGGATGATCCTGTGTGAATGTGTAGACCTAGTCTGTTCCTGTATCTTTGCCTATGGCACCAGGACACCACCTGAGGCATGTACCAGGTTAAACTCAGCTCTGCCTGTGTCATATTGGCATATACTGTACATTTCCTACTGTAGCAGGGAATTAGAGCCAAACTTTGTTTGCTTCTGTTTCTTCTTAATAGGCTGTCATAGAAATATTAGTACAGCTTTAGTACAGCATTTGAACCCACTGACTTCACATCCTTCTTTTTTTTTCAACTTGAGAGTAGCAATTTATTCCTTAAATCCCTTTTTTCAGTCCCTTTGTAAGGAAAGCCTCCGTTGGCAGTGTTTGCACAATCAGGAAGATGAGGCAAAGGAGGCTTGAAAACTGCCTCCAGAGCACGTGAGGAGCACACAGCACACAGGGAAGAGTTAGTTTTTGTTGAGTTGGGGTGGTTGTTGAGATGGTACAGGTAAAGAAGCAGGAAGGGCCTTTGCAGGGGTTTTACAGAGATGTTTATTTCAGCCACATATGTGCACAGTCCAGCATTCAGAGGCAAAGGCAAGGCCTGATATAGGACTTTGGGTTAAGTATATGTGATGAGCAGGGCAGGGAAAGAAGTATCAGGGACCAATTACCAGGGGACATGGGGGTGTCACAAGGGTGGGGTTAGGGCATAGGGGCTAACAGGGAAACAGGGTGGAAGTGACCAAAAGGCTGACGGACAGGGAGAGGGCAGGGGGCTGTCCTAAGGAACAGAACAGGGGTTGCTTTGGCCTGATAGAGCAGGATTCATTATCAAGAGGGAAGCTGAGAGAGGCCTCTCATGTTCCCTAACTAGTTTTCCACAAGTTTTCAATACAGAGATTTACCCAAACTATTTCAGTGTCTTTGTAAGGAGTTTTCAAGAATAGCAAGGCCTGTGCCAAGTACAGCATTGCATCCCATTTTTCCTCTCAAATCAGGAGTGTCATAGGTGTCACCTGAACAGCAGGCAGGCAGCTTAAAAGGAAAGACAAAGGGGCAGCCTGAAGGCTTAATATCCTTTAGTGGCAATAACAAAGCTTTAGCTTGCCCTCTGTGGAGAAGCATGGCTTTCCTATGGTCTGAATTGATAGGAATTTAAGGCCTTAATGGACAGGTTTTGCAGTGGAACAGAATGAAGGAATGAATATACTGCAGGGGTTTGCCATGTGCTAAAAGAACAGAAACGATACCAGGAGTTTCCCTTTAAAAGCATTTATTCTTGTGATAGTCCTATATTTGCTTTGTCTTTAATATTTCCGGGTTTAGTATGCTCAGATTTAATTCATTTTTCTGCATAAGAAAGATGTATTTTTCACCCAAATATGCAATCTACTACACTGAGCAGTGCTGGTGTTTTTTAATTCCTTATTTCTTTGGTTGCAACTTTCATTATTCTAATTAACACTTTAAAAATAGAAAAGAAAATCATGTAGGGGAAAGAAAATACTTGAGTCTTACCAGACAAGACATCGATAAGCACAATTTGTCCAAAAGGCAGATAGTTTGGGTTTTAAGGATGGTAGCCTAAAGTCCTGTTCTGGAGGAACATTGTCACTGAACATAGATAGCAGAGCAAATCAAGCCCATTAATTTCTTCTATTTATGGATTTGGAATTAGCATATTAAAAAGTTGCCAGTTTTAAAAGCAATTACTGTTTCTCAGGTAACACACATGGCAGAGAGGTTCAGGTGGGCATAGAAATTACCTCTGTCACTCTTGTGCTCTGCAGACTTTTGCCTTGCCTCCAGTATTAGCCTCTCCCTCTCTTGTCTGTAATCAAACAGATGAGTCCTGGGTTTAATCATGGGTGTAAAATAAGTCTTCTCTCCTTGGGGAATATCAGCTGGGGATGGATCTACCCTGTACCACCACTCAGCAAACTACATAGCAATCACAGATGTCTCTGTAGGATTGAAAAGGCAGTATCTTTTCTCTATGATTTTATGTTTCATTATTTTTAATGATATTTTAGTCCACTCTGAAAAATATCCTTGCCTGCAACTTCAAGTTACCAGAAGAAGTGAATTGAGCTTCATCTGCATAGATTGGCATTTGATTTGCGGGAAGAAAGCCCATAATATGAATTTAATGTCTGTAAGGAAGATCAGACTTATGTACCCTGAGAGACTAGAGTCTTCTGCTACTTTATGTGGGAGAGGCAGATTTAACAGACATAGTTCAAATTGCCAAATGCCTCAGCATGGCATTAGAAGGGAAAGGTGGCTTGGTCTCCATATCTAACCATGTCTGACTTGGCAAAGCAAGAGACAGTTGTCTCTGGTTGTGGTAGTGAGGCTTGTGATAATCTACTCACTGATTTTCTAAAAAATTACCAGCTAATCTCCCACAACCCTGGGAGATTATGCAAGAACTTCTGGAAAATAACCTTTGACCATTGCATAAGCAATAGTTAAAAATTAGTGTCTTAAGTTTGAAAACAGTTTAAATTTCTGAAATCAAGTCAGGGCATCTGCACCTCTCCATAGACTGGACTCCTTGGGCCTTTTTCTGTGAAATACATTAGTGCTGTGTTAAAATACAGTCACTTTCATAACTCTAGAAACCTTTAAATATTAGAATTCTTGTTTCTCCTCTAACTGGACCTTAGACAAGATATTATTGACAAGCAGCTGGTCTCTGTGTAGGGATTTGGTGACTTAGGGTGAATTCCTGCCTGTCTGCTTTGTATTTCATTTCTGAGAATGTTGTATGTTTAATTATAGGCACTGGTCATTCAGCATCCTGCAAGTGAAGCACGAGCAGACTCAGAAATGTATTTTGCTAGCACTATATCTATACTGAGAATTTCTTCCATTGCAAGCCTATCATTGAAGGCTGAAACAACATCCATAGTTTATTTCACCCACTCTTACTTGTGCCAAAAATCCATGTTGTTTAACAGGTATGTGGGAAAATCTGTTTGAGGGGAGAGTGGATCCTGCTTTTATAAAACTTTGTACTTTCCCCAAAGAATATTAAAATAATCAGTCTTTTATCACCTATTTTTTAGCTGTTTCACCTATTTGAACTGTGCAAAAAAAAATTAGCTTTTTGTACTGGTTTGGGAACCAGAGTGTCCCAGTTGTATTTCTAAAGGATCATTCCTAACACCACAGGAAACTATGGCAAAACTGCCACCAACAGTGGACTGGAGATCAGGGCTCTCAGTGTTAGTGAAATAATGTAAACAGTATTTTTGATTCTCATTCACAAGACTTGCAGACCAGCAGGTAAAGAGTCAAAACAATGTAAAACATTTTGATGTCAACCCAGCCTCAAGGAAAATCCACAATCCTGTCTGGTGGTTTTCAATCAGGTCTTTCACACTCTGCTTATTCCATATTTACTGATAGAAAATTCAGATGTATGAAATAGGAATATGTATCTTTAATTCATACTGGAGCATTTATGCTTAGTAATTTTTGTGTCTTAAACTTTACCTGTACCTTTTATATCTCTTCTAGCAGTTACCCCTTCAAAGGTACAGCAGCATCTTAGGGTCATGCTCTAGGCAGCATGATGTATGTTAGAGGATGGTCATCACAAATATTTTAGTAAGACTGCTAAAGCAATGGTGTATATGTACAAGTTTATTGTACTGGTAAGAATTAATTTTAATTTAAAAAAATGTCATTTAATGGCAGATGCATCTAATTGCCAAGGGCGTCTGTTGAAATGTGAAGCTAAGTTCGACAAGCAATAGCTTTCAATATGGTTTCTCCCGTGAATGATTTTACATTCCATCAAGCATGATAATCCTGAAACGGTGTCATTCTTGAAAAGCAGAAAATCAGATGTCATTATCCGTCCTGGAGAAATTAAACAGAAATCTTGCCTTCTAACAGCAACAGCATGCAAATTAGAATGAATGAAGGGCAGTGTGTTTGTATGCATAAATATCTTCTGTGAATGTCTTTCTATTTAATTAAAGTTCTATTAGAAACCAGATTGGTAAATTGTCTTAGTTTGAAAGACAGGTATCTGCCAAAAGGGACAAGGGCCTCTTTTTTTGAAAGGAGAGTATAAACCTCCCCCCCTTCCCTTTTTCCCCTTCACTTTACTATGATTTTCAGAATTAAAGAGCTCTCAGGCGAAGATATGGGGGTAGGAATAACAGTTCTTTACTGATATATATATATGTATATATATATATACATAACAAGAGAAACAAAACACAACAATAACTGTGAGATCAACAGCAGCAGAGCAGAAAACCCAGTAAACAGTTCTGGTTGTGGACACCTTTCCTCTGTGGTGCAGAGTACCATTCTGATGGTGCCTGCCAGCTCTCAGCAAGCAGGGAGGAGAAGCGGTGATCCCACGTGGCTGGAGGGGCACTGCAGGGAAATGGTGTCTGTGTCCCGGATGGGAAAGGGTGCAGGGGACACGCTGCTCACAGGTCCCAGGGCAGGGTCAGTCCTGATGCTCCAAAAGGATATGCTGAAGTCGGTAGGAGATGCAGGAGAGTGTTTGACCAGGGAGGTTTAGGGATCCCACAACCAAGGAAGGCAGCTCCCGGCGTCAGCGTGGCAGAGCAGAGTTTGTAGCGACCGTCCTGCTCTGAGCCAGACAAGCGAGAGAGAGCCAGAGCACAGGCCCCTACCCCAACTCTCCTTTTCCGGTGTTGCCCCTCTCCTCCCCCCTTCGAGAGAAAACTGTTAGCTGAGCTTCTGGGTGTAGACCCAAATACTTAGCATAACAATGGGAAAAATGCCACAGAAAAAAAAAGGGAAAATTCAACCCCCAACAGTAAATAAAGAGGAGGAAGAAAGAAAGAAAGAAAAAAAAAAAAGATATTTGAAATAGTTTTAATCACCATAACAGCTGTTTCCTCATGCTTTGTATGTTCTTATCATTACCTGTATTTTTAACATCTCTAGTACCAGGAAATCAATTTGGAAAGGACAGAAGTTGGAAAGGCCTCTTAAGAAAAGACACCCTGTACATGAAAAAAGGTAATTCAGGATGCAGTTAAACATAAAAGAGGGTGCTAAAACCAGGGAAGATTTTTTGAAGTGCAAGTATGTTCTGCATCAGCGTTAGCTGTTACAAACTCTACATCTGTACTTTTTGCGGTGGGCAGAGGGTCTGAGAGCAGGGTTTGGATAGAAAATTAATTACTGCCTTTCTGCTTTTTCCCTTTTTGATCCATTTGATCAGCAAGCAGTCTGCTTTCAGTTCTGCTCACATTTGTTACTGCAGATTCTGTGGCATTGCCAGCTTCACAAGGGTTACATAGTACAAATGACCGAGTGTGGGTTGTTTGCCTTCCTTTCCTGTCATAACTCTGTCATTTCATTCATGAATGAGAGCCTTTTATTGACACCATCAAGAAAAATGTATGCCCAGCTCAACAGACTTATGTCTGCTCTTTTTAATAAACTACTTTATCAGGCTTTATTTAAAACATTTTTATGACATGAAGCATTTTATAAAAGAACTGTGTTAAATGCACTTGAATGGGAGAGTGTGAAACCTAGACAAAAAAGCATCAATGCAACAATCACCTGAGACAGAGGCACTGTTGCTTTGTCTACAGCGTGCATTGCCTTAACCACCCACCAAATCCCTGGATCCGTCCGAGACCTTAAAGAGACTTCCTTTGTGGAATATAACAGTGGCAAAATCCTGGTGGGATACTGTGTTCAGAACGTGGTCAGACCATGTTCTGACCATTGTTTTGTGCTGACTGTTGCAACCCTTAGAAGGAGAGCCACGCTTTATGCAGGAATATTTCTCCTTTATATAGAAAAGCTCTAGGACAAAGAGATGGGAGTGAAGCTTCAAATGTAAAGCCCAACTGATACTTGAAAACTCAGGCTCTACCCTACAGTAGCAGGCACATATGATGTCTCAAATGAGACAAGACTTGGACCTGGTAATGGAAAAGCATTTATTTAACAATCTGTAACATAGTTCTTTTAACTCTGACTTTCACATATAAGCAGATTTTTCTTGAGACACTATGCTCAAAACCCTTATTATGCCAACAGCTTAAGAATCAGGAAGAAAAGGGGCCAATTAGTGGCTTTTTTACACAAGAAGTCTTTTTTTAAAAGTCACTTACTGTAAAAAAATGTTTGGTATCAACATGTCCTTTCACAGATAAGTATTTCTTTTCACTAATCTTCTATTTTCAAAATATAATGTGAGAAAAGTTGAGCAATTATTTAAGCACAACCAGAACCACTTCAATGAAAAGGGGGTAAGATATACTCTTGAAATATACATATAAGCAAATAACAAATTTAGTACATTCTGCTTCTGTGATTCAGCAGCCTCCAATAATGTCTATTTCTACTCTCACTGCTGTTGTTTCCTTAAGGAAAAGCACCTGGATTAAATAACAAGCATAAAAGTGTGTACCTTTAGTTTTACCATAGATTAATTTTCTTGCTTGGTATGCGATAGCATATTAAGTAAGAGCAAATTGTTATTTCCTCAGATTCCATTGCATTAATTCTGCTGTCTCCAAGGGTCAGAGATGTACTATCACCATATTAATTGTTATAATGCAGAGGTATTTATACTGATAATATTCAACAACTAGCATTCTGAATTCTAGCACAGGGCTGCTCTAAGAAATCCTAATTTATTGAAAAGGCAGGTAGATGACATTTTCTGATGGGTGAGAAATGTAAATAACTGTAATGACACTAGAGCAGAAACCATTTGAGGGAATGTTTAGCATGCAGAAAAATAAACTGTACCGGAAGGAGTTTCTTGCCTTCCAGTCAGGAGCTTGGGGTAGGTACAGTGCTGTGGCCAGTTATATATTGCCATGTGTTCATTGCCTTTTTGGCCAAAATATTTGAGCTCCTGTCTTTCATATGCTTTGAAATAGGCTGTTGCAAGAGTACAGCTGAAGATGAGAAACTTAAACAAGCTGCTCTAGGCTGCTGGTGAGAGTACAGAGTCACAAGACCCAAACTCTTCTACCTGCTTAGAAGATAATTCTCAGATGTGTTGCTGCTTGCCCCTGTCTTTTGTAACTTTTTCCCTATCTATTGAACACCACAGATTGAAAGGGACCACAAAAGACCTTCTGGTCCAACATTTTGTGGGAAAGGGAACCTAGATGAAATAATCTAGCATCCTGTCCAGTCATAATGTTTTTTTCCCCACTGACTCCATTTCCAGGGTGGTAGGCTATCAACAGGCTCTTTAAGACAGATAGAGTCACTGGAGCAAGGCAACAAACTCTTGAATCAGCCAGAAAACAGTGAATTTAGATGACTCATGTCAGGTGGAAGCAGGCTTCATCTGGAGCCTTCCCAGCCTAACAGCTCTCCTTCATTTCATAATGTCTTTGGTTAGCAATGGAGCAACTAGCCAAGTCTGTGTATTATTTTTCTAAACCCATGTGGAAGTATGGAAGATAAACTTGGCTGAATAAAGACAAGGTAGCATTCCCTGTATGCTAATGTTTGTTCTCTAAAGTGCACATTCTTGTGCTTACAGTGCGTGTGTCACAGAAGGAGTCTGACCTTGCCGCAGTCAATAAATCATTCACAAGCTGAACAAATAGCCTTGCACTGCTTTGTCTTGAAAAGCTCCTTTGGGTAAATGTTTAAAAGTAGATCTACAGTTTGCCATCATAAAGCACTGGACACAGTATCAGCAGCTAGTTGTAAGTTATTTCTGTTGTAGAATTAACTCTGTCTACAGAGTTCTCTTGTGTATCTTGCGCTAATGAGACTTTTATCCCTGAAGCACAAACTACTACAGCAGGGCAAGGTAATAAAGAGAAATTGCTTTTGCTGCACACTCTGAAATGCAGCGTAAAGTCATTTTCATGACACAGTTCCTGGTAACAGTAAGAAGTAAGATCTCTGTAGACACCTAATGTTTCCTTTTTTCCAAATCCCTCTACCCATTGCTCCAAGGAAAGAAAACTTCTGACAGTTCTGTTTTTTTTCACATCTCTTTCTCTACTTTAGAAGTGTTCCCTCTCACTGACAAATTTACTACCTTTCACTGTTGCCTTTAAATTCCCCCCCAGCAGTGCTTCCTACTTTGACCAAGGTGAAGCCTTTCACCTTCCTAAAATGTAACCATTGTAGTGGAAAGGTTGTGTGCCACTCCATTCCTGACATCTTTTATATTTGCAGTAGGTTTTTATCTGTTCATAGTACTAAGTGACAGAAAGTGCAAGTTTGGTTTCTGCCATCTGCGGCATTATTTTGGAACTTGTTTGTATTTGTTCCAAAATCACAGCATTGCCTGGCAAAGAGAATCTGAAAATCAGGCAGCTGCACTTCATTACATTCAGCATGGTTATTTTCTATTGCTTGGTTCAAATTTTCCCAAGAGATATCAATAATAAAATTAATAACTAGCAAAAGCCAGCATCTATTTTTCTGAGGGCCACAAGATGCCAGATTGAGCTCTCAGCCATCCCCTTCCCTTGTGCTTTTGTAGCAGCTATACAAGGCTGCTGGTAATCTCCAAAGTAGGACACCAAAAAATTGTATTATAAAAGCCTCTAGTGATTTTAGTCTCTTGGAGTGTTAAAGGTCCAGCTCAACAGGTCCAAAAAGTCAGCACTCCTACAGGTTTCAGTCATTAACACATCCAAGAAAACTCTCAACACTGGTTATTAAATAATTTTATTTTCATTGGATCAGCATCTCAAAGGGGAAAAAGTGCTTCTATATGTGGAATATCTGAGATACTACATTCACCCTACTGTAACTCCTGCATTGTATCTGATCTTTTGAAGCTCCAACTGCTTAAGAGAAGGGATCAGAGTCACTTGAATAAAGAAGACTAAGGCATCACTTGGTTGTTATTAACTCTGAAACACGGAGAACTGTCTTTCCACAGATCTGCTTTGCATGGTCAGTCTCAGTCACACACAAGCAATGGGGAACTTTTCCTCTCCTCTTCAGTGGATAAAGACCTATCAGTGGGCTGGCTGAGCAGGTATCACATAAATTATCTTCAGTCCTAATGACACAACAGCATGATTTGGCACAATATTCCTTCAGAAAGGCTTCAGAACCCCAACATTCCCCATTTGACTAGTGCTAATTAAGAGAAGCCTGATGGAAATTACCTGTACTGACTTAATCCTACATGTGGATTCCAATCCTAAGAGTGCTTAATTTCATGGAGATTAAATAGATTTCCCCCCATCATGAAGTGCTTGGGCTGTGCTCAGTCTGATGCTTCTTACTGACGTGTATAAATAGAGATATAGAGATGAATAGATATTTTTATGGAGAAGTTTTATAAGTGGCCTTTAATTTGTGCATGATAACTATTGCCAAACTTGTTATTTAGGAGCTACAGAAATGGCTGATTCTGCAGTTTAGGAAGCAATCAGCTGTCTCTGTTGCAAGGGACGCTTGGGGTATCGGCTAGGATTTTGGTTTTTATTATTCAACTATAATTTGCATGGTTTGGATTTGGGTTTTGTCTCAGTGTCGGGTTTTTTTCTTTCCTCACTGGTTCTCTGGCAGGGACGTATTGGGCTCAAGCAGAAACTTATTTCCCAGTCTTTGAGAGATGGTTTGAAGTCATCACTGCCATATAACACTTCAGAAACACCTGCCTTGCACAGCCTGTGATGCTGCACAGTGTGAGATCCTCAAAACACAGTTTCTTTAGCATTTAGCATAGCTATTGGGGGTTTCACAGCATAGTGAGATGCTCCTATTCTGCTGGCTTTGCTTGACAAGGTAGTAAAGTAGCAACAGCTAGGTGCTGTTTGGGGTATAGCCTTGTGAGCAGAAAAAGGGCTCATCACAGACTAGGACATGAATGATGGTTCAGAATTAGATTCATATACGTAGCAGTAGCAAAAGATTGTGAAAATTGCTGCAGAAGCAGGTTGTTTTACTTCTTTCTTCTTTTACTCCCTTTTTGTTTTGTATTTTTTCAAGTACTGTTTGTATGCCACATCTGAGTAATTCATCTTTACCAGCCAGCCAGCTCTCAATAACCTGGGCTGTTGGTTAGGGATGGAAATGCAGTTGTCCTTTCTTACTGATCTAGTTCCTGCTGCTGTGGAGCAGTCTGTACCCAGAAAAAGACCAGGGCCATTAGCTATTAGGAAAGCAAAAGTAGCCTCTCACCCCTTCCCTCCAAACCAGATGGAAAGCCAATCCCAGTGTTACGTGCCTACAAAGCTGGCTCAATTTCCTGTCAGGTGAACCAAGACCTTCTCTGTTTGCAATTACTCTAGTCCACAGGTTTCTTTCTTAAGCACAATTTTCCCATGGGATGCATAACCAGGAGATGATGGTTACCCTAATTAAACAAAAATGTGTATATTAAAAAACATCCTAATCTGAAGGTATAGTGTATCTGAGATTCCTCTGTTATAAACACTTAGTCTACAAGATTTATGGCTACATTTGCTATGTTATGCTTGAATAAACATATAATTCATTGAAATACACAAGACTGATAAAAGTAATATGATCTCTTTAAGGAGAATAAACTGTAAATTCATAAAGAGCATAATCTGTTAGGCCTTATTTGAAGTATGTACTGTGGTTTGGTAAAAGTACAACATTAAAAGAGCCTTGCCAGATGAGGACTGTTTGTTTTTTTTTTTTGTGTGTGCGTGCATGTGTGGTTCCTTTGGAATACTTGACATCTTCATTCAAAAAAAAAAAAAAAAATCCCTTTACAGACTGTGTATAAGAGCCTGAGAAAAAGTGCAGAGGGCTCTTCAGATTTCTGTGTACAGTGACTCTAGGGAAGGAACAGGTGAATCTTTCCTTCTGAATAATTTGGACCCAGTTCCTTTTGGAAATAAAAGTGGCTGGTAGCAGTACTGACTGGCTGAAGATTTTTTAAAGAAGGTTTCATAATATCAATAGAAAGAATTCAGACCAATGCATATGCAAATATTGTTTATTTAATGGGGGAAAGATCTAAGGAAGCTTAGGCCCCTTCAGAACAAAAGCTATGGACATGTGGTCATTGAGCAATGAGCTCAATGGGAACAAACATCCCAGAGCCTATTCTTCCTGCAACCATTCTCTTGCCCTGGCCCCGTGCAGACCAGCAACAGCTCCCTGGCACACAATAGGCTGCTACTCCTACTTCTCCTGCCAGTTCTCCCTCTGTGTGCAGCCCAGCTGTGAGTACTGAAGACATGCCAGTGCTTCCCACGGAACAGAAAACCACACTATTGTACTCATGATGCAATGGCCCCTGCCTCTCTGTGCAAAGTTTTGGGGTTTCCTTAGCTGGCTCCTAATTGCAGGCAACTCTTCCTACCTCAGGCCACTATGTGAGCCCTTCCCTGAAATTCAGAAAGAGAAAGAAGGTCTGCCTGTAGGTTTGAAGGGAGAGGGGTTCTCATCTCTGACAACCCTCTGGTTTGCTAGTGGAATCTCAGGAACCGCATTCAGCCTTTGAGGGATGCAGCCCATGGTAGGTCAGATTAAAGGTGCGCCTTATGTCATGGCCTGGTTTTGTCATGCCCAAAAGCAGATGTCTAGGGACAATGATAACAAGGCAAGTTCACAGCACAAAGTACTTGTTCTACTTCCTCAGAAGAGCCTCTCAGCTGCCAACCATGGGCAGCTAAAGGACTTTTGGGGGCAGAGGTGTTTTTATATGTTTAGTCTTCTCTTTCAAACATACTTGCCATGTGCTTGTGCAGAGCAAGTGAGATCTCACAGCTCTAGTCCTTTCAAAACTGTGAATTGCTGTGCTATTTAATTTTAAAAACCCACCAGCAACTGAGCAAGAAGGGGAGATTTTTCTTTATGTCTGCTTGCTAATGAAACAACCTCACCATGACTTAAAGCAGAGATGCAAAAGAAATCTCTCAAATCTAATTTGTGTTCTGCACAGTTCCAATTATATCTCTGACGTGCCCATAAAAATCACTGCATTTTATAGTGCTGCACTGAGCACAGACTGCACAGCCTTCATACCCAGATAAATCTGCAGCCCTGTGTGATTTGACTTCTGATTGATACTTCCTGTCACCACCTAACAAAATCTGTAGCTTGATCCCAGATTGCACATGCACTAGAGAATTATTTTTTATCTGTGACTTCCTTATCTATCAGTGTTCATGGAGAGTCATATTGCTTGCATGAGAGGCAGGCAGACAGATACTGCTTTTTATCCCTTGCTTAAAGACAGGTCCCAGCAGCATGGCTGCAGACTGCGTGACCCTGCCAGCTCCAGCCTGAGCAGCAGCAGCAGCTTTTGGGGCAGAGGAGCAGAGGGGACCTATGCAAGATAACCTATCCAGGGAGTTCAAAGCAGCTTCCAGCACAGATCAGCTGGAAGGCTTGCTGGAGGAAGAGTGAGACAACAAGCTTCAGGGATGGCAGAAAGGAAGATTTTTCCTAGGGCCCTGACAGAGCCTTTGTTAATTTTGCTGCACCCCAGGAGGGCCTGGAAAGTCATTGAACTGAGAATAAGGATGAAAGAAAGGGGCAGGCTAGAAGGCAATGCAGACAAGGGAAAGACCTGCTTTGTTTCTCCTCTGAATCACCCAACAAAGCTGAGAGGCTGTTTTGTCTTGCTTCCCTTTGTTTTCAGAAGTTCCTTGTGCTAATTTGATTTTAGATGAAATCTAACTATGTGATGGAAAAGCACCTTTGGTATATTCACTGGGAGAACTGTAGGCACTCCTACCTCAGGGTCCTGGTTTATGGGCCTGATCCTAGGTAAACCAAAAAAAGCCAGAGGCACTTGACTTCTCCAAACCTCTCCATTCTCATGGATTACATCCATGAGATGTTTCATGATGCATTTCTGCAACAGTCTCTTCCCAGAGGAGGGGTTTCCTCATCTTGATGACCAGTCTTGTCTGAATCCCTCAAATATGGCAGTGCCCTGTGGGGGTTTGCGGAGTCAAAAGCCCCAGGAGGAGAGCAAAAGATAACAACTCTGAGAGCTTCATTTCTCCCACCAGCCTTTGTGCTACTCCCTCATGCCTCTCACAGTGTTTTCTACGTCTCCATTTCATTAGTATCCTCAAGCACACCGAAGATTAAACACTGCCTCTCCCCAAACTGTGAACAATGAACCTCATCTTCTTTAGAGGATGCAGTTGAAAACCCAGAAGATCCTGAAAGAGTTTCAGCTACTCCTCCTTTTTCCAACAGGTGTGAAGTTCATCAGTGCTGAAAATGCATAATTGCAGTGCCTGCTCCTCCAAGGGAGGTCAGCTTGGTTTTTATTCCAGGAGCGTTATGAAGGGAATCTTCACTAGCTGGAAAAAAGGCTTCCCACACTCTCTTGTACTGATGGTTTAATCACTAAGATGAGGCAAAGAACTGCATAGATACAGCAGGTTCAAACTGTTTAGTATCTTAGTAGGATACAGTGAAGAGAAGGGTAGAACCAAGGGGTTTAGCTGATTGATTTGATTTATAGGGGCTATAGTAAAGAAGCATTTTAAATTCTATCAAACACGAAGCCTCAGAAGTCAATGAGACAGGATATCCCTGTGCAGCATTGTGCTGAGTAAGCTTGTTAGTCTCCAAATCCTTCACTTGTTTCATGATGGGATGTTGTAGGCAGCTCACCATTACTGGCTTTTCTCCATTTCCAGATGCCTGCACATTTAGCTGGCTAAGAATTTAAGTGAAAGTGCTACTTTTGTTTGTAAGGGATTTGGAGGGAATACTTTCTACTGTGCTGAAAGAAGGCTTAAATGGAAGTATTTCAAGCTGTAGAATTTATTTATTGGAGGGGACATAGTTTGGTTTGGGGGTTTTTTTGCCTTTTTTTTTTTTTAAGAGAGGGACATGGCAGTCACTGGGCAAGCGTTTCTCAGATTAAGACACACTCCTGGTTTATAGATTATTCTTCTAGTGGTCCATCAAGACCAGCTGTAAGAAACCTCCTGCAGGTGCTCACACTGCCATGGTCAGTGCCCTATCCTGTTCCAGCCGCCAGACTTCACACCAAGCATTGGGCTGTGTGGAAGCTGTTCTGTCCTCTGCATGCAGGGAGCTGTGAAAAAGGTGAACCTGTGTGTTACATCATAGGAACCTGGATGTGAGGAGCTGGGTGCCCTGAGAGTTACCATCAGGCACATACCCAGTTCCCACCACAGCAGGAGCATCACAGCAACTTAAAATGGAATTGTCCCTGCAGGTAGACAACAGAAAGGAAGCATGTTTTGGTTTGAAAATACCGGTGTTTGTTAAGGAAGGCAGGAGCCTTTTTTGAAATGGAAAATGTAAACCTTCTTCTTTTGAATTATTATAATTTTGAAATTAAGGGGCTCTCAGGAAAAGATATGGGAATAGGAATAACAGTTATTTACTAGGAAAAGTAAAATAAAAATGCATTAATACAAAAAACCACACTGACACAGTCAGAATACAACCTGAGACCTTCTTGGTTAGGATGTTGGTAGCAGTTTGATTAAATGGTGGCTATATACTTTTTGGAGTGGCAGATGTGGTTCTTTTGAAGTAATGATCCTGTAGATGGGTGTAGGGGGTTTTTTTTGAAGGTTTAGTGGTGGTGGAGACTGGCTTGGTCTTTTTCTGGAAATCTAGTAGGAAAATATGCCTTGGTGTTCTAAAGCTCAGATNACAACCTGAGACCTTCTTGGTTAGGATGTTGGTAGCAGTTTGATTAAATGGTGGCTATATACTTTTTGGAGTGGCAGATGTGGTTCTTTTGAAGTAATGATCCTGTAGATGGGTGTAGGGGGTTTTTTTTGAAGGTTTAGTGGTGGTGGAGACTGGCTTGGTCTTTTTCTGGAAATCTAGTAGGAAAATACTGCCTTGGTGTTCTAAAGCTCAGATTTTTATTTAAGTAGGAAATGCTTGGCTCCTCCTCCCCCTGGGTGGAGCATCTCATAATGGGATGATGTAATTTTATCAGTTATGCAGTGAGACTTAATGGCCCATTAACAGAAGAAACCTCCCTGGACAGAGGATGGGTTGTGGAAGAGAGAAAGAAAACTGCCCAACCTGGTTTTAACAGCTGGCCTATTAACAGAGGATATCCCCCCCTGGAGTTATGAGGGATGAGTCATGGAAGAGATAAAGAACACTGCTCTATCTGGTTTCAACAGATGGTGATAGAATACATACTTCTGGTTACATATTGCATTGCAACCTAAGACAAAGCAAACAGGCCAAATTATTGACACTTCCTGCTACTCAGAAGAAGGGTTTGCAGATGGACAGTGATTTGTTGACATGCAAAAATTCATTTTTCTTTGCTCACTTGATGCCAATTCTAACTCAGCCCCAGTGAGGCTGCCAGGTCCCTAGGCTAGGATGGCTTTCCCACACAGCAGTTATGCCTTTGGGAATAGGATAGAGGTTTTGGCTGCTGGCTTCCCACTACTCACTTGGCAGTGAATGAACTACAGCAGCTGCAAACACACCTCTGTGAGCTGAGGGTGCAATTGCATCTGCTCCCATAGCAGCCAAGGCCAAAGCTGTTTAAAGTATGGTTAACAAGGCACTAGCCCAGGCCTCTGCACCATGCAGAAGGGAAATGTGTTCTTTGACTGGTGTTAGGGCTTTCAGACCTAGCAAAGTGTTTTTCCCTAGTCCAGAACAAATTTCTAGACTGTTCTCCTTCCACATTCCCAGTTTGCTCTCATTTGTGAAGTCCACAAGGACTCTTTCACACTGACAGAAAGAAGAATTACTCTGATGTATTGCAATAAATTGCAATAAATTGCATTGACTTTTTTTTCCTTTTTTTTCTCTCCTTTTACTACTTGTACAATTGATTTTGGGATGAAGCATGCAATCACAACTCACTCACGGTGTCACAGCAGGGACTGAATTAACTAAGGGAAACAGGTTGGAGGAGGGAGAAGTCTGTGAAGGACCATTATATCTTCCTTATGTTCTACAGACCTGAACTGCTTTTAGGGCAATTCAGTGCTGTGTATGCCAAGGAGACACAGGCAGGAACTTGAGCTAAAATAATGGTGAAAAGTCTTATTGTGGTCTGTCACAAATGTGATTAATGACATCTGGCAGGCAGAGACAGGGGAAAGAAGGGAAGGCAGCACAGAGGATGGAAGAGTAGCACTTAACACAGGCAGCACAAGCCAGCAGCTCAAGGTCAGAGAGAGACAGGGATGAAAGGTGAGGTGAGCCCAAGTACCACTTAAGTTGTGAGCGTAATTTCATTTTTAAGGGCATCAAGGATGGGAAAACACAACGGCAACCATTTTTCTGGGTGAAGAGGTCACTGTGGATGGCAGTGTAAGGTATTTTTCAATTTCAGGAGGAGCAGTCAGCATGATGCAACAAGCAGTAAGAAAGGTTTGAAAAATGGCAGTGAAGAAGACAGAAATGCCAAAAAATCTGGCATAGGACAAATTATCAGTTTAGGAGGCTTTGGGTGCCACTGGACACCTCATATTCTCCAAGGGTAGGATTTTCTAGTGCCAATGATTGTCACTAAGGACTCAGTCTCAATAAATATTAACAGTTTGTTCTTTACATCACACTTCTTCCATTAATACTTCCACTTCCTGCAGAGGATGTGTCTTGGTTTGAAAGACAGGTATCTGCCAATAAGGACAAGGGCCTCTTTTTTTTGAAAGGAGAGTATAAACCCTCCCCCTTCCCTTTTTCCCCTTAACTTTACTATGATTTTCAGAATTAAAGAGCTCTCAGGCGAAGATATTGGGGTAGGAATAACAGTTCTTTACTGATATATATATATATATATATATATATATATAACAAGAGAAACAAAAACACAACAATAACTGCGAGATCAACAGCAACAGAGCAGAAAACTCAGTAAACAGTTCTGATTGTGGACACCTTTCCTCTGTGGTGCAGTTACCATTCTGATGCTGCCTGCCAGCTCTCGGCAAGCAGGGAGGAGAAGCGGTGATCCCACGTGGCTGGACGGGCACTGTGGGGAATGGCGTCTGTGTCCCAAAATGGGAAGGGTGCAGGGGACACACTGCTCACAGGTCCCAGGGCAGGGTCAGTCCTGATGCTCCAAAAGGATATGCTGAAGTTGGTAGGAGATGCAGGAGAGTGTCTGACCAGGGAGGTTTAGGGATCCCACAGCCAAGGAAGGCAGCTCCCGGTGTCAGCATGGCAGAGCGGAGTTTCTAGCGACCGTCCTGCTCTGAGCCAGACGAGCAAGAGAGCGAGGAGAGCGCAAGCCCCCTACCCCAACTCTTCTTTTTTTCCGGTGTTGCCCCTCTCCTTCCCGCTTCGAGAGAAAACTGTTAACTGAGCTTCTGGGTGTAGACCCAAATACTTAGCATAACAATGGGAAAAATTCCACAGAAAGCAAAAGGGAAAATTCAACCCCCAACAGGATGCCCTTGAGATTTATGGTAGAACAGCAATGGCCTTTTGGACTTCTGTCAAGAATTGCATTTTATTACTGGAAGCTGAAGGATTGGGAGATAAAAATAATTAAAGCTGTTTAAAAAAAATAGTCTAAACTGAAAGTATTTTATAAGCTTCTAGTAATAAAATAGCCATCAGAAGTTAATATGCTAACAGCATCTGAGTATTATCTTTTATGCACGGACTGACTGGCTACAATTTAGGATAAAGTCCTCTTTCTTCCCATCTCCTGCAAGAGTTGGTAAGGAGAAAAGAGGTAAAATCTGGTATATAAAACATACGGTTTTCAATGGTTTTACCTCTCTGTAAATCCATGTGACAGAATCAAAACCTGTGGATTCAAACTGCCAGCAGAGCCTCAAAGCAGACTCTGCTTCTAAAGAAGCACCATTAATCATTTTCTTCCAAAATATTTCATGCTGTACAATGGAGCACCTGAATCAGAGTGTTTGTGACCTGGTGTAGGTGTGAATGAAACAAGATGCCAAGTTAGTTATTCTATGGACTGGCATGACAATCTTTGCCTCCCCAGCACAGACACAGTGTGACTGGCACCCTGCTATCACCATCACAAGCTGATGTGCATAAAGCATTTGCTGTAGTGTCAGATTAGAGTTTTCCTTAACCCTGTCACACAAATATTCATTGCTGTATTACTGTGTAGCAATTCCTAGAGAAATCCAGCTTCTACAGCTCCTACTAGAGAAAGAAATTAACTGGGCTGGCCATCTGCTGTCTGGATTTACAGGAATTACAGTGCATCAGTGGCATATCTCAACATGTCATTGACCTCAGCAGAGTCATAAGGCTCCACAGGTGGAGTTTGCTGTGAATTCAGAAAAGCTCCTTAAAAGAGAATTTCAGGAATGAAAATGAAATTAAAAAAGAAAAAAAAAATATATATATATACAGCAAAAACAAATAAAGACAGGCAAAAGCAGAACATGGTTTACTTTCCTGTGGTGTGCATTCTAACAAGCACAGTGCTCCTCTATAAGCACAGAGAGCAAGGGCTGAATTTTGTAGTTTCCCTGGGCCTTATCAAAACAGCAGAGCCTCCATGGAGCTCATTGGAGAGATCAGAAAAGGAAGATAAAACAGGAGATGGGAAAGCAGAAACCAAGCAGGACAGGCTTTATGTAGGCAGCCCTTTGTGAGTTTATGCTTTCCCACTTTTAAAAAGGATAGGAGAAAATTTATCATCCCATCCTATTATTATACTGGGAACATGTTGGGGAAAAGTTTTAAGAAGGGCTGGTTCTCAGGTTGGCACTGGATGTTCATATGTGTAGGTAATTTAGCAGCCTTGAAAGGTGTTATTGGAAGGCAAGATGGAAAGAGAAGGCGTTTGTTTACACTAAGGAGTTAAAAAGAGAGATGGGAACATTGGAAATTATGCAGTTCAATGGCAAAATCCTGGAAACTAGATTAGACTTTGTTCTCACCTTGTTTGTTTTCTGTTTTTTTTTTTAATGGTGCTTAAAGTAAAATTTCAGATAGCCAGATTTTTATTTCATCTATTTTTATGAGAACCAAATGTCTGTCTGTGTGTGTGTGTGTGTGTGTGTGTGTGTGTACATGTGCCTGGTTTTATTTTTAAAAAATCTCTTAGGGTGATTTAATCCTAAGAGTGCCATCTACTGCTCCCAAGAACAAGCTGCATGTGTAAGCACAGCAAATTTGGGTGCTGGATATGGCTTTCTGCACAAAAATGGATTTATGATATGAGGACTTCAGGCATCTCAGACCATTTTAGATCCTTCTTGGGACTAACCCGAAGCTGGGAGATCTGCTACAGAGGCCAGCACTCCAAGCAGCGCCACAGCTCTCCTGTCAACACCATTGAAAACTATTTTTTTCTTTTGTTCTCAGGTTACTTTCCAGTTTATCATCTCAAGGCAAGCTTAAACTGGTACTGATGCACCTTGTGTGACTGTACACCTACACCATTCAAGACATTGGCTGTCTGAAAGCACAGACACGAAAGGGAAGGGTTCAGGATTGCTGTTTGGTACGCTGCTCAAATAGCAGGCTGCAGTCAAACGTAAAGACTATAAATTGCCTCTATGCCCCCATTACTCTTCCCTAGTTACAGTTCTGAGGCTTGTCACAGTATCATTATACCTCTTCTCTTCTTGGCTGGAAAAAAACCCTACTGGGGTTTCCAGGGTGTTGCACTAAAGCTGGTGCTGCCTGACTGCAAATAACAAACTGAAACATGTATAAATGCATCTTGTGTAATATCTGTTTGTATGTTAAGGCACTGCTAAGTGGCTTTCTGTGGACTAGGTTTTTTACAGATTAGCTCAAGCTGGACACTGAGTGACTTTTCACCTGTCTCTGGGGTACTTTTAGTAGCGGTTACACATTTCTTGTTGCAACTGTGATGGTACAAGATCATGAGCTACATGTGTGAAATACTCTATATTCACATATACGCACCTCCAGCAAAGAGAAGGAAATCTTTGTATGCTGACTGAGGAAAATATAAAAGGGGGATCTTAAAATGTCCTTTATCCTCTTAACTGGAAAGCTTGGATCATTCTGTATTAAATCAGCATACTCTGTGTCCTCTGTTCAAAATAGATTTCATATAGTTGCTCTTGCATCAGCAATTGTTGGAAAAATAAATGCCTGTCATATCAGAAACATCACATGCTTTTATTGAATCATGATAGGTCCAGCTTTATTAGCTTAGAGTTTCGAAAATACGGTTTTTGAAACCCTGATACTCAGATGCAGATGTTTTCTTTTTTCCCATGATATTGTAGAACATAAATAACCACTTTATTGCATCCTGTCAGCCCAAATAACATAGTACTGTAATATGGATAGCATATGCATTCTGGAGGATAACTGATCCATTCAGATATTTTGCACGTGCAATCGGGCTGCTCCATTTCGGAAACACATCAGCATCTCTGCTACCCTTAATTGTATCAACCCCTAGAAAACCTAATAAGTATCCAGATCGAAGTTTATTGTCTTGAGGAATAAAGAAGACATTGCATGTGACCAAGAGCCTCTTGTGCAGCAACGACCTTCAAAGCTGCTCTCCCATGCTAGGAGTGTCTGGTTGAGGAACTGGGTGGACCGTGGGAAGTGGCACCTCAGTGGAGCTGTTAACCAGCACTAGCACTCACTAGCATGATTAGCTTGTAGCTAGAGCCAGCCTGATTTTTTTCACACATCCTGATTTAGATGAGATGTGTGAATTACCCTGTTCACCTCAATAGATGTTAATCCAGGAGTTAATCGTTTATATCAGACACTAATGCTATCTATGTTCCTTATCAAAGAATGGCAGGAAGAAAACTTTTTCAATTAGACAGAACTTGGCATTCAAAATATTTTCCAAGCAAGCCAGCTTCATTCAAAACAGCATTTTCTTGGCAAGGTTCAGTTTCCATTAAATGTTTCGAGCTTTTGTCAGTGAAAATCTCTGGAAGAAAAATGTGACAAAAGTCCACTGACATCTGCCCAGGAATAAAAACCTCACCAAGTTCAGTGTCATGGTAGTGAAAATTTCTTTAGGTGTTTAGCAGGGCATGTCTCCCAGATTCTGCAAGTCATGGCTGCTCCACTGGGAAGGGTAGCTTCTCTCTCTTAGGGACTCCAGCAGAGAAACAGAGTGCCATGGGAAAGCCCCCCAAGGCATTTGCCATAGTAGGAGCTTCCCTGCTGAGTGGCAGGCATTGCTGTGCTGCTGCAGGAAGGCATAGGAGGGGTGGCAGCAAGCAGCAAGACCCTCCTTTGCCTTTCTTTGCTGGTTTCTTGCTTCAGTTCCCAGCACAACTATTCAGATTCATGCCATGACAAGGCCACAGGCCGTCACCCTGATCTGCTGCATGCTGAGAAGACATGGTCTATATTTTTTGAGAGATGTAACAGGCTTCAAGCCATTTGCTTATTACAACTGCTGTCTGGCCAGCCACCAGAACATGCCAGCTTATCCTTTGGAGTAGGTCAGTAACAGTCCTTGGAGGAGGATTAAAAGGGGTGAATGTAAAGTCAGGTAGCAAGGGGCATCCAAGAAGGTGAAGTGGTTGGTTTTGGTCAAATGTGTGCCACTAACTGAAATGACATGCCAGCTATAGAGATAAAAGAACTTTAGCTTTCTGCAGGTAACCTACAAGAAGCAGAAGTCAAGCCAGCAGATGATGGCATGTGGATGGCTTATGGACAGGAGAAAAGTGCAGCAAGGTTTAAATGTTGGTCTGAACAGAAGCTGTTCCTGCAGCTTTTCCTGTAAAATGAACAGCATTTCAGGAACTCTGAAAATCCCTCTCTATCTTATTTAGTCAAGGGCTAGATGGCACTGTGTACCCAAAAAAACAAGATTTACTCACAGATTTCATAGTGATGTTTCTGTACAGGCTGTGAAAAGTGAACGGCAGTGAAAAGCTTGACAAGACAGGAGCAGCAGCCAGACAACCAGACTTATGATGCTGTGGTCATATATATAGAAGCCTTATTTATGGGGGGAAAAAAAGAAGGACCAACTTTCTGAGCTGAATATCCACATCTCTCACATCTCTTTGCAGACCTGCACATCCCTTTGCAGTCCCACACCGCATGTGCCTGGTGTGTCAGGCTGGTTGCTGGTCTTGGGGAAGAGCACAAAGCCCACAGGCCCTTTCTGTCAAAACACAAACTGCTTTTCTGCCAGAAGCATGTGGAAGTCCCAACACATCTTGTCCCCACCAAGGGGAAGCTAACCTCCTCCCACAATGCCTGCAGGGTTGCTGGGACAAATGCCAGGGCATCAAAGCAGCAGATTACAGTGACCCTTGCAGATAAAGAAAATTTTTCATCAAAGTAATTGATAAGGTATGTTAAAACATAGCAAACATCTAGGGGGGATTTAAGACTTTTATAGTAGGGAGGAGGTCTTTTTTTCCCCTTCCTTATTAAAGCCATGAAGGCAGACAATTCAGTTTGTCTTAAAGCTACAAGAACTTTTCAGAAGCTGACAGTTTACAAAAACCTGGTATTTGCACACACAGAAGTGTATGGAAGCTTAGATTGGCAGGTTGTTTAGGGTTTGTTTTTTTCTGCTTGTGCCCACAACACTCATGATATGAAAATGTGGAAATAGTTCCCCCAGAATTACCCCAAAATGATTCATTCCAGCAATTACTCCCTGCAACACCAAGTGTTGCTTTCTTGATTACAGTACATTGACACACAGTGATGGGGAAGTGGCAGCTTAAGCAGTGAATTCTTTACAGGCTTGACTCTGAAGCTCTACCACTGGTAGAAGCTGGCTACAACAGGAAGAAAAACAGCCTGGGTGGGGAGAGAAATCCTGTGTCCCTCAGGTAATATCTTCTGAGGGGATCATTTGGCATTTTGTACACACCATTTCAAGCAGCACAGAGTGGGCCAGAGGCCACAAGCATCTATGGATGAAATTACCACCATGTTATTTTTCCTGTCCCAAGAGTATTTGGTGTCTGAGTTGCAGATGGGAGCCTGCAGTGGTGGGGAAGGAGAAGAGGGACCTCACGAGGAAGTAAACCGTTCTTTGAGCCACCTACAAATTACTAATGAACCCTCCACCGCTATCCTGCACATACATTGATTGAGCTGCTGGGTGCTTGTCACAACATGCACCTGTTGATTGCTTTCAGCTATCCTGACAGGATGAAAGCTTTACTTGATTGTTTTGGCTCAGAAGGACATCCTTTCTACCTCCTTGTTATAGAGGCTGTTGTCTCTGATTTCCTCAAACCAATAATCCCAAGTAAATCGGTAGTATGGTGTTGGGGGTTGAGTTTTTTGGGTTTTTTTCTCTCCCTTTTTCTCTCTGTGGAATTTTTCCCATTGTAATGCTGAGAGTCTGCTGGCTACACCTAGCTCAGATAGCTAGTAAGTTTCTCTCGCAGGGGGTGGGTGGGGATGGGGGAAGAGGGAAAACACCGCGATATCCAGGCAGCAGGTAAAGGAGAGGTTTGGGAGTCACTGGCTTTCTCTCTCGTTCGTTTGGCTCGGAAAAGAACCGTCGCTAGGAAAAACTTCGCCCTGCCACGCCGACGCCGGGAGCTGCCTTCCTTGGCTGTGGGATCCCGCAACCTCCCTGCTCGGACGCTCTCTCCTGCATCTCCTGCCGACTTCAGATATCCTTTTGGAGCATCAGGACCGACACTGTTCCGGGATCCGTGAGCAGCGTCTCCCCTCCGCCCTTCCCATCTGGGACCCAGTCGCCATCACCGCAGCGCCCCTGCACCCACGTGGGATCGCTGCATCTCCCCCTGCTCACCAGGAGCTCGCTGGCACTGCCTGCCAGCTGGGACAGTGACTGCACCACAGGGGAAAGGTGTCCACAACCGAGAGAACTGTTAACTGGGTTTTCTGCTCTGTTGTTGTTAATCTCGTAGTTATTGTTGTGTTTTGTTTGCCTTGTTACATATATATATATATATCAGTAAAGAACTGTTATTCCTACCATTCCCCCCCATATCTTTGCCTGAGAGCCCTTTAATTTCAAAATTATAATAAAGTGGAGGGACGGGGGTTCATACTCTCCCTTTCAAAGGGAGGCTCCTGTCTCTTTTAGCAAATACCTGTCCTTCAAATCAAGACATATGGCTGACTCTTCCTTGACTTGCCTTAATGGGCCATGCAGATGAATAGACAGATTAGGTGTTTTTAGAAATGCTCTGCCCCACTGAAAATAGTAACATTAACAGGAACATAACACAATCTGAGTTGCTGTTATATAATGCTTTCCTGCAATTGCCATTTAGATTTTTTCTGAGACACCAAGGAGTGATGTTTTGTTAAACCTTAGGGAGATGAGTTTTTCTGCTCTAGAAAGCTAAACGAGAAGTAAAGTAAATGAGAAGAAAAAATGTCCAAGGCAGTTGATATAAATAAGTGCCAGTGGAATATGAAGACTCAAGTCTTTTGGGGCCCTACAGGAAACAAAAATGCTCCCACCAAGTGGGCAGGATCAAATAGCAACACCACAGTAGGAAATATTCTCTCATATCATCAACAAAGGTCTCTGAAACCATAAATCCATTTTAAAAAATCCTCAGTTGTTTTTCTGCTACTTCCAGCTCCCCTCTTCCTACCCTTATTCTTCTTATTCTCCTATTTACCTTCAGGGCAGTATATGCAGACATACCTAGAGCAGCCATTAACATAGATAAACTGGTTAGCAGCAGCAATGAAGTCATAGGGCACATCTAAATTATGTTTTGCAGGGAGTTATGAAGTTACTTGCCCTGAACTCCTGGGCTGAACTCCTGACACAGTTGTCCCCAGCCTGGTTCACATCCACAGCATGACATTAAATATTTGGAGCCTTGAGTGGACTTAAATGATTGATGAATGTGCTGATGAGTCTTCATGTCCAAAGCATCAGCCACAGTCAGGTCCAGCATATGCCCAAGCTAATTTCCTTGGCTTTCCTTCTTTTTTTTTCTTTCTATTCATCCCTATACCTTCTAAAACACTACTATATTAGGAAGTTTTAATGAACTATCAAGTTCAGCTTATCTCTCCACCTATCACCTTTTCTTGCAGAAAGGAATTATATCAAGTATTTGCAATGCTGCTTCATCCCCTACTCCACCCTGCTCTCATCTCCAGCACAGAGAAGTTTGAGTTTCAAATTCATCTCACCAAGCACATCACCAAGCACAAAATATACTTATTATCTTTTCTCTCCAGCAATCAGAGAAACTTGGGCAAAATTAACCAGCAAGCAAGCAATTGCTCTGATGGCTATGGAAATGAGCCATTGCATTTTTTGTTCTTGGCTTGCACAGTACAACCAAGGTGCAGTCTGAGTTTATCTTCAAATGAATCTTGTTTTCAAGATCCTGCCCTGGGCAAGGTGGCAGGGCAAAGCAGCCATGCTAGGTGAGAGGCATGGCAGGTAAGTTTTGAGACTGATCAGAGCATTATTTAACTAAGTGATGTGGAAATGCACCAACAGACTCTCGCTTCCATATGTAAAGGGATTTCTCAAGGGACTGGTTAAACTGGTTGTGATGACTGATTTACATAAGCAGAGCAGCGAGAACTGATCATAGCAATGCCAAAATTTGTCCACAAGTGTGGATTTATTCTGTGTTCAACCACGTAAAATGACAAGACAAAAATTTCAGCAACTATTCTGCTTCTAGAGTATGCTAAATCACACCTACTGCTTTTAATGGCAAAGTTAAGCAGGGCATTAACTTCCTCCTGCGGCTCCTCGGGAAAATTGCAAGCAACTGCCCCAGTGCAGGTTCAGCCAGGGTGTGTGCAAAGCTAACACAGAGAGCAAAGGTGTTTGGGCGTAGCTGAGGGCTTATTTTGGTCTGGAGCATAGCTATTAACAACAAAAAGCATGATAAGAATGCAGTCAGAGTTCAGCTTCCTTGCCTAAGTACACAGGACTGAGAGTTAATAAAAACACATTCTTACACATGCAGAAGGTAAATATACACCTCCACAAAAGCATTGTAATAATTTCATAACTATGACAATTTAATAATTTTAGAATGAGTGTATCAAAGCTTTACAGTCATCCTGAACTTACAGGTTGCATTAGAGGTAGCATCACCACTGACCTGGGTGGTGACCAGGTTAGCTGACCTGGAACTCAGGGGAATATATGGAGAAGTGAGAGGGATTTGAGATTAAATTCAAAGCCTGCATCTGCACAGATAATTTTACTGGTTTTTTAAATAGAATATAGTTATTCTGCAATACCAATTTTCCAAAGTCTATAAATTATTTCCAACTACGTAAGTTTAGACTGTATTTTTACAAAGGTCATGAGATATTGTTGCCATTTCATGAACTAAATATTTTGTGTGCTATGTGGATGCAGTTAAAGAATGAATTCATGAGCAGTTATCATGGGGTTTTTTGTGATTTACCACACAATAATTTAGAAACTGTAGCTCCTGCTAAATTCAATTATATCTCCTGCAGCTTGGCTTTTAAAGGTGCCATGCTTGTCTTACATTCAAAGGATTTTTTCTCTGCCCTGGAAGAATTAAGAGAATTTACAGGATGGAGGTTAAGTGCTAGTAGTTAGTTTTCATACACGCACCTGATAATCCCTAAATATTTTTAATTGTCTCTGGGATGGGGTTTTCTTTCCAGTTATACTGCTAAGACAGACATATAAGATTAGCATAAAAGTTCAGTTAGAAGTATTTTTTTAATATTACTGAAAATATTAGAAAATGCATAGCTGAATTCATACTTATAGCACCAAAAGCTCTGGGCAGTCATTACGAAAATGTAGAAGCACTGCTAGGAAAAGAGGGATGTGGGCAGGAGTGATACGTCCACTGGGTTAATCAAGACTGATTCTGTCATTAAATACGTATATCTATACATATTACATATACATACTCACATATAGATAGTATGTGATAGATGTGTATTATATATAGGATGTAGTATACCACACATACCACATATTACATATTACATATTATATAGTATAAATATAATATATAATCTGGATTCTGCTATGCTGTGTTACATTATGTTACATTATTTATAGATATACTTACTGTCTTTTAATGTTTCTTTGATAGTTGACNTGATGAGTCTTCATGTCCAAAGCATCAGCCACAGTCAGGTCCAGCATATGCCCAAGCTAATTTCCTTGGCTTTCCTTCTTTTTTTTTCTTTCTATTCATCCCTATACCTTCTAAAACACTACTATATTAGGAAGTTTTAATGAACTATCAAGTTCAGCTTATCTCTCCACCTATCACCTTTTCTTGCAGAAAGGAATTATATCAAGTATTTGCAATGCTGCTTCATCCCCTACTCCACCCTGCTCTCATCTCCAGCACAGAGAAGTTTGAGTTTCAAATTCATCTCACCAAGCACATCACCAAGCACAAAATATACTTATTATCTTTTCTCTCCAGCAATCAGAGAAACTTGGGCAAAATTAACCAGCAAGCAAGCAATTGCTCTGATGGCTATGGAAATGAGCCATTGCATTTTTTGTTCTTGGCTTGCACAGTACAACCAAGGTGCAGTCTGAGTTTATCTTCAAATGAATCTTGTTTTCAAGATCCTGCCCTGGGCAAGGTGGCAGGGCAAAGCAGCCATGCTAGGTGAGAGGCATGGCAGGTAAGTTTTGAGACTGATCAGAGCATTATTTAACTAAGTGATGTGGAAATGCACCAACAGACTCTCGCTTCCATATGTAAAGGGATTTCTCAAGGGACTGGTTAAACTGGTTGTGATGACTGATTTACATAAGCAGAGCAGCGAGAACTGATCATAGCAATGCCAAAATTTGTCCACAAGTGTGGATTTATTCTGTGTTCAACCACGTAAAATGACAAGACAAAAATTTCAGCAACTATTCTGCTTCTAGAGTATGCTAAATCACACCTACTGCTTTTAATGGCAAAGTTAAGCAGGGCATTAACTTCCTCCTGCGGCTCCTCGGGAAAATTGCAAGCAACTGCCCCAGTGCAGGTTCAGCCAGGGTGTGTGCAAAGCTAACACAGAGAGCAAAGGTGTTTGGGCGTAGCTGAGGGCTTATTTTGGTCTGGAGCATAGCTATTAACAACAAAAAGCATGATAAGAATGCAGTCAGAGTTCAGCTTCCTTGCCTAAGTACACAGGACTGAGAGTTAATAAAAACACATTCTTACACATGCAGAAGGTAAATATACACCTCCACAAAAGCATTGTAATAATTTCATAACTATGACAATTTAATAATTTTAGAATGAGTGTATCAAAGCTTTACAGTCATCCTGAACTTACAGGTTGCATTAGAGGTAGCATCACCACTGACCTGGGTGGTGACCAGGTTAGCTGACCTGGAACTCAGGGGAATATATGGAGAAGTGAGAGGGATTTGAGATTAAATTCAAAGCCTGCATCTGCACAGATAATTTTACTGGTTTTTTAAATAGAATATAGTTATTCTGCAATACCAATTTTCCAAAGTCTATAAATTATTTCCAACTACGTAAGTTTAGACTGTATTTTTACAAAGGTCATGAGATATTGTTGCCATTTCATGAACTAAATATTTTGTGTGCTATGTGGATGCAGTTAAAGAATGAATTCATGAGCAGTTATCATGGGGTTTTTTGTGATTTACCACACAATAATTTAGAAACTGTAGCTCCTGCTAAATTCAATTATATCTCCTGCAGCTTGGCTTTTAAAGGTGCCATGCTTGTCTTACATTCAAAGGATTTTTTCTCTGCCCTGGAAGAATTAAGAGAATTTACAGGATGGAGGTTAAGTGCTAGTAGTTAGTTTTCATACACGCACCTGATAATCCCTAAATATTTTTAATTGTCTCTGGGATGGGGTTTTCTTTCCAGTTATACTGCTAAGACAGACATATAAGATTAGCATAAAAGTTCAGTTAGAAGTATTTTTTTAATATTACTGAAAATATTAGAAAATGCATAGCTGAATTCATACTTATAGCACCAAAAGCTCTGGGCAGTCATTACGAAAATGTAGAAGCACTGCTAGGAAAAGAGGGATGTGGGCAGGAGTGATACGTCCACTGGGTTAATCAAGACTGATTCTGTCATTAAATACGTATATCTATACATATTACATATACATACTCACATATAGATAGTATGTGATAGATGTGTATTATATATAGGATGTAGTATACCACACATACCACNGTTTTCAACTTTCTCACACACTTTTCTGTAAACAACTTATTGTTTTTCATTCTTTCATGTAGGTGGAGAAAGTTGATGGACTGTTAGTTTGTCCAGTGTTGTTGGAGAGGTGGCACTGTCACCCTCCAATCCACTGCCACCTTTGGAAAGTTATATATATGGAGTCAGAAATTAAACTTTGCTCTTTTTCACCTTTTAAGTTGCAGTGTGCACGCATCTTGAATTTTGTGTCCTATAGCGACAAGTTGACTATCTTAGAAATGCCCAGAAATTCATAGAATCAGCTTTTTTCACCATGTTTCCTGCCAAACATGCCTTCTTTTACTGGATCAGTCCTTCTGAGAAATCAAGTGCTTTTCTGTTCTGGATGGTTCAGCTTTAGGGAAGGTACAGGAACCACATGCACTGTCATGACAGAAGGTCAACTTTTGCACAAAGTTCATCTCCTCAGTACTTTTCTGTGGGAATGGGATGCAAATGAAAGGGAAATACAAGATTTCAAAGACAAGATCTAAAGCACACAGTAATTTGCCTTCCACATTTCAGGAACTGCAAGGATATTTTGTCCTGATTATATCAGCTGTCTGGGAGTGCTTCTTTTCTAGTCTATTCTGTAAAGATAACTCTCATGCAAATTGTACCTTTCGAGTTAAAAAGATGGGCTAGTGTAGAAGCAATCAGGCTGTTGTTACTTTTCAAACAGTTTGAAGAAATTTCAGGAAAGGTTGTGAACAACATGCATCCTCTTTTAGACTTTTATTTAAACTTTGTATATGATGCATGAGAGAACCCTCTGGGCAAATACCATGGTAATTCAGTCGTGGTTAGATGGCTATTTTTCTAATGAGTGGTAGTCTTGATAAGTACATTAGACCAGGGCTGTTGATAAAGAGCTCCTGAAAGCAAACAAATGGTAGTGCCGTATTTTTACAGAAGGGTTGTAGTTTACACAGCAGGCACTCCTGGCACTTGGACTACTTTGAGCTAATCTATAGCACGCCTAATCTCCATCAATGCTCAAACTGTGACCCATGACATTCATCAGCTTGGCTTCTGTTGTTAAATTGTACAGCCACTTACACTGTAACATCATGGAGTTCCTCAGCAACATATTTGGGCCGAAAATCCATCAGAATTGCAGATCAGATGGGGCTTTGAGCAACCTGGTCTAGCAAAAATTGTCCCTGGCAATTGTCCATGGCAAGAGTGTTGGAATTAGATGACCTTTAAGGTTCCTTCCAACTCAAACCATCTGTGATTCTAAGAATGTGTATATAATGAAAGCATGTGTGAGTCCTCATATGTGCACAGAACATACCTACATGTATGTATACATGTGCATGAAGATTTGTGCAGTTGTTTATACCAAAATACATGTACACAAAAATTGGATATAGAATGGACTATTGCAGCCAAGTATTTATAAGCAGATGATCTCATAAACAAAAGGAATGTACCATATTCATCAGTGATGAAAAAAATACTTTGTGGGACAGTACTCTGGAGCCTGCAATATTCCCATTACAGACCCTCAAAGACAGCTTTTGCTCTGCCAGAACATACAATGCAGGCAAGTCTTGCCCACTTTAAAAATATTACTCCCAGACTTTTGGTTTTCTTAGCACAGTCGAATTTTGTTTTTAAACTGCTGGTAGTACCTTAAGCAAATACTTAGCATCAGTCCTGTCGCTTCATTTAAACCAAACGACACTGCTGCTAATCCAATCTGTTTCTCAATCATACAGCCAGCCGTGTACTTAGCCTGGTCCTATGCTAACGTAGTTTTAGGGATAGTTTCTCTGTATGCATCTATAAACCACAGTTAAACATAGAGTGGCATGATGAAGTGACAACAAGCTGCCAACAAAACAAGAGACATCAGCAAAATGCCTCTGATTTCTCACCCAGACTCTGGTTCCTCACAGAGAAGCTTCCTGTGGGTTTGGAAACACTATTTATTTCTTCCAAGCAACAATAACCAAAAAGAGACCCTGATGGATTTTGGAAACAGGGTACATGTTTTATAGGTATATGCTCTAGTTCATGTCAACAAAGTCAAGAAAAGTGGAAGAGGGTTGCAGAATGGCCCATGGGTTGGATTTTCTTCTTGTCCTCCGCAGCACACAATGACCTGAAAATACCTGGCACTGATGCTACTTCATCCTGAAGGCAAATATTTGTTGTGCAGAGTACTTGCAGGGTGAGCAGCAGTTCTTGCTACCTGTTGCCAGACCAAAGAATTTACCCAAGGAGATGAAAGACTTCATTATACCTTCTATCTCAGAAGAAGAAATTTAATAACATATTTCCAGGATATCCTCTTGCAATAAGTGAATGAATGAATGAGTGAATGAATGAATGAATGAATAAATAAATAACTTCAACAAAAAATCATTATGATCTGTATTTACCCAAGTTGCATTTAAGGACACTAAGCAGATCAGAATGGAGATTATGCTCTGAGATAATTAAACCAAAAGTATCCTACTTGTCTCTGTGGAAGTGCATGTGCAAAATACAGATACATTATTTGCATCGACCAACAGCTTGCTATTACTAGAAACAGCTGAAGTCAGCCCATGTTTGCCTCTCCCTGCTGATCATCTTTCTACTCATCTTCTATTCTTTCATGGCAGACTGAAAAATACATTGAAAAAATTATTAACTGATAACTACACATATACTTACACCCATGTCTCTGTCTCAAAAATACCATAGTCTTTCCCTGCATCTAGAATTTAAAATAATTGCCCTATAAGTAACATTAGCATTTCTTTTTTTAAAACATTGCTGGTAATTTGTTTTTACACAGTATCCTAAGAAGCAATTCCTGTGTTGGGAGTGCTATAAAAATTGCATTTTTTTCACCTTTACCTATACCTGTTTTTGAGAATTCATCCTTCAGGATAAATGAGAAAAAAAGCCCACATCTTATCTTCCCAGATAGGAAGTAATATGAATTTATGGGGCAAATAAGACCTTTTATAGGTGCCTAACAGTTGTAGGGGACAGGTCTCCAATCAGAAGTCAGGAGGAGACAATGAAACTATATCAATAGAGCTGGTCTTAGCCACAGGATCTGCCAGTATCTTCTCAGTCCAGGGGCTGGCTAAACACATACCGAAGGTCATCACTTCCATTTCCTAGTGTTTGTTAAGTGATAAAATTAAATTAGATTACAACCAAATATGAAGTACGGAGACTTGAAAATATTCCTCCCCAAGTTGTCCTGCTTTAATGGAGCACTGGCTCGTGGTTTTTTGTGGGAATTGGCTGGGATAAATAGTGGTTTAAGCCTCAATAGCTTATGCAGGAGGTATCAANTTTTTTTTTTTTTTTTGTTAAGGTCTCAAAATTTTATGTTGCAAAGTATTTGCTAACAGTAAAATAATATATAAAGTTTTTTGCAGTTTTTTTAATTAATAACTGTACGGGTACTCGTGTTATATAAACTTAAGGAGCAGTGAGTCTTGAACAAATTNCCTGAGACCATGGGAAGCAGGATATTGAGAGGGAGATATCTAGTGAGGTTATGGTGAGAAGAGAGTATCCATGGGAGATTGCAGTTAATGCAGTTATTCTATAATAACCATTCTATAAATGGTTCTTGTTCTCAGTTGGTTCAGGACCTGTCACATATAAGGTCATGGTCCTAGTTTGCGTTCGTGATTGGACCCCTGCCCTCAGATACCCTTATATATTGTTATGTTTGCCACATCCCCTCGTCTTTGGATCTTGCCACTCAGATCGTGCGGTTTCTACATTTGTTATTGTCCATTAAAGTTCTTTATTCTTCGGGCATCGTTCCATTGTTTCCATCCCTCTGGACTAGGCTCAGGGTCAGAGCAAATCAGACTGCGACAGTTTTTTAACCAGTTATACTTTCTGACAACATTTTAAGGGTAGTAACTTTGATTCACTCCCATCTCCATGTCAACAGGAAGATTTTAATCTATTACTTTCACCAAAACATTTTTAATTGCTTCCCTTCCCATGTCAGTATCTGGAAGTGACACAAAGATTTCCAGTATCCAGTTGTGCATCATGGAGGATGTCCACCTGGTTTAAGCTGGGGAGGTCAACAGCTAATAATTTTCAGATTGCATGAAAACAATGATACTGAGGATGATGGGTTGGCTTTTTTTTTTTTATTTCAC
>VZTT01008061.1:7061-29119 GCA_013400855.1 Buphagus erythrorhynchus | reverse complement strand
AAGAGAAATCAAGTCTTTTCAATCCATCATGAGCTGCTGTAAAAACTCGCTTCATAGAATTTTGCACTTTCCACTAGCGATACTCAGCTGAAAATGCACAACAGCTGTATGGAGCACACTGCAACCAACGACTATGCTCATAAAATCATGGAAGAATAATTGCTAAGTTTCTGGTTTATATAAAGGATCAGTTTCCTGATCAGTTTCCTTTATAAAGGAAAGGATATTTATCCTTTTTTTTATAAAGGATAAGTTTCCTTTTTTATAAAAGATCACATTTTCAAACTTGGAACCATAATTGATAGGCACTTCGATAAAGCGCCTTCAGTGCTGAATACCAACAACAGGCAGAGAAACTTAAGATTTCCTCAGCACCTCTAAAAGTCAATCTTTATGCAATTTGGCTGCACAAATATACTATACCTAAACAAGCTCTGAAGAGTTGTTCTATGCTATACAATATACTTCCAGGTTAGAAGTGAGACATTTCAAAACCCTCCAGCTATACCGAAATAGAAACTATGCCTGTTAAGATACCATTATTGAAAGATTCCTTTCCTCCTTCTCCCCCTCAAGCAATCCACTATCTTTGGAAGCACCGACATCATCCATTCTGGGCACCATGGACTTCCAGTAGAGCAAAAATATCCTATAAACCAGCACATGGGAGCAAAAGAGAGAGTGGGAGTCCCATTTCTTCACCACACACCCCCACACACATGCAGATCACTCACTGCCTAATGGAACACAGGGACTGTGCTTTGTGCTGGAGCCAGAGCTCAGCAACTACCCATCATCTCCTGCCATTGCTGCATTTACAGCTTTTATTTATCAAGAATTTAATGAGACTGATTGTTGATTCCTGGAATTCTGGAGGGTAGAAATGTCAGGAACTGCAAACAAAAACAACAGCCACCATATGTCCTTGAAGAAGATACACAAGCCTTCTGACCAGCCTCAGCAATGTGAAGCAGCCAGGACCCGAGTGTCTCTAAGTAATTCTTTGTAAAAATGACTGCCCAAACTTAATAGGGGAAGATCTGTAGAGGTCAGTAATTCCTACCTTTAAGTAAATTCTCAAAGTCCTAACAAGAAGGAATGAGGATAATGTAAGACAGTTACAGTAAAAATAGCTTCATAGAGCTCCATAAATCCATAAAAATTGGGAGGTCACTACAAAATAGGCAACACTTGACTTTATGTGATCTTTATAAGGGAGTCAGTATTGCTTTGAAAAAAAAATGTTAAAACCTGATATATGAATCACTTTATTAGAAATTAGGATAATTATACTGTTTATTTAATCAGAAGTAAACTGAGAACAGATCACAGTTCTGAAGTAATGGAGGCTTTAGTGGTAGTGATTGAGGCAATGAGCAAATGAAAATTTTTGGCTCACTAGAGATCAGTTTAACAAATATTAACTAATAGTTCTCCGAAGAGCTAGTTTCTGAATATTTCAAAAACCAGATCAATAACTAACTATACTTCAGTAAAATAAGGTGCAAGAATGTAGATTCACTCTTAAAAATCTGTGTGTACTTCCTTCATTCGGACAGTAATAGCTTTTCTGGAGACTTCTGTAATAGGATGTAGTCTATTGGCAATGGTAGTCTTCCACTACTGAAATAAATCTCAGTTGCATTTCCAATATTAAGCAACAATATTCAGATGTTTCAAATTAAATGGAAAGTTGTTCACATTTGTGTCAAAGAGGAGTAGTATTTAGCATCTCAAGCATGTTTATACCAGCTGCCCTGCTTGAGCACACAACCTTTGTGTTGGAGCTTGGCTGCAGTGATATATCAGTTACTATCAGACATTGACCAATGACATTCATGTCAAATATTTGGCAAAACCAAAATTATTCACACGGAAAACTAAGTCACACTTAACATTTTATTCACCTACGTGTTCTAAGGCATGGTAAATATTCCAGTTTAGATAATCCATTGGACACATTTCTTGAATATGGCAAATAAAAAAAATAGAGCCTACAACTCCACAGTTTGTGAATTGACCATTCACAGTGTGTACTGTGAGGGTGCACAAAGCGCCTGCATGCTTTACTGACTTTGATGTCATTAGAATTATTTCCAAATGTTTTCATATGTTGTCCCCCAGGGATTAGTTGCCTTGGGAATCACTTGTATTATTTACCATTATTTTCCTTACGGATATAGCATGATCTTGACTGATAGCCTTAACTGGTGCAGAGGTGGGGGTAGTGTACTTTTTGACTATCAGTCTCACACTCTGATGTAACAAAATTGCCATGATTTTAAAGATAAGTAATCCTTCCCAAACATATAGTCAAGTTTGTGTTAAAAGGTCAACATTTATGCTATTTTGTGTCTTCAGCAGAAAAAAAACCTAACAGGAGTTAAAAACTGATCTGCATAGTGCCAAGGGCATCTGGCAACTCTACATGTAGCTGTTGACAAAACATTTTGTTTTGTTGTCTTGCTATATTGTATAACTGAAGTCCATGAAGCTCATACAGACAGGTGCATTAATAATAATAATAATAATAATAATATGTGGGAATATCTTGTTTCCAGAAACCAAAATATGAAAACAGAGGAAAATGAGCACATTTTCAGCTTTTGGGGCTATTTTCATGGGTTTATTTCTAACAGGGGTAGATGTGTTTTGGTAATGTCTCTAAGTAGACGGTATCCTAAACTGTCTCAGATTTTAATCAAGTTTAGTGCAATCACAATTTCTATGATAAATTTCAAGGAGTGGAGGCATTGTTGCCTGTAATTATTGCTCAAGTGTACTCATAATGGCTTTTTGGAGCACTAGGTTTTTCACATACTAATACTACTATTATTCATTTTATATAGTCTTTTGTTTAGCAAAGAGGTAAGAGTATTTATTATCCAGCAAAGTGGGCTAATTTTGCAATGATATGCACAAAACCCACTGTACATTGTTGAATTAAAAAAGCAAACATAATGACAAATAACTGAGCATTAGTCATAAACAACACAATGTATTTGGTTTATTTTACAACTGTTATTTTAATTCCTTCATAATTGACTTGTAAATTACCTTTTTAAGAAAAAAATGTACATCATCTGTTACTAACTGGATTTTGTGTACTTCACTTCGTGTACTGTGAAAAAAAAAAACAAGAGAATTAGGGTAAAACTGATTACTTGCTGTACTGAGTGTAAGTCTACCACTTCTTTCTTGCAATGGTGTCAAGGTAGTTGCTATTAGCCTACAGAATAGATCTCCAGGCTATAAAGATTCATTCGGTTTTTCTCAGACTTCTGAGATAGGAATATTAAGGCATTTTGACAGCTCTCATCAGGCAAATTACTAAAATCTTTCTGATCTAGACAAGAACACAAACTATTTTTGGACTTTCAGTGATTATACTACCTCAATATAGCAAATTGATTCAAGGTTTTGACTTTACTGGACCTTTAATGTCTAGAGACCAAGACCCTGTGCCCAGGAAGCTGTCCCTGCACTTGGAGGCCACGCATTGTGCACAGCTGCAAGGCATCCCTGTAATTCATCTGGACATCCAGACCATATAAAGAAAGGAATTTATACCATGAGTATAAATGAGTTCTCAGCAGGGCTTTACACAATCTACATCTTTCCTACGGAAAGGCTTGGAGCACTTCAGAAATCTCTTCTGCTTTTGTTACAGAGGGGGTTTAGAATTCTTCTGGTGCTCATTAACATATGTCTAGTTTGGGAGTTTACCTGTTGTATTAGTATTGCTGATCTCAAAAGCAACACTTCACTGATCGCTGCTTAATTTCATGTTGTTGACAGATCAGTAAAGCACTTGGATCCCAATTTGCTTTAAGCCATGTGAACTGAACATGTTTCCCCTGCAACATTCAGGGAAATCAAATAACCAACTCAGTTGTGTAGATCAGTTTAAAACACCTCAGCTAAATATCACTGAAGGAAAGGGTACTATATAGAGGGTAGAGAGTGAGACTTTGAGAATGTATCACCCCAGCAAGTTTGTTCAAGCCCTTGGAACGCAGAAGGAGTATTGGTCTCTCCCTCATAAGGCTTATTTCTTGAGTGGTCTATGGGGGAAAAGGGAAAGCCACTCAGTGTGTCATTGGAGATGTTAGTGTAAGCTACCGAAGACGGATGGATTCCTATCTGAAATGAGGAAATGCTTGTGTCTGTCTGAACAAACTGTTCTTCTAGGCAAAACACCATTATTCACACTGAAAACAGCAGCAGAAAATGCTACTGCCTCTGCCCACTCCTGGTACAAAACAAGCATAATGATCTCTTAGAAACAACCAGGAAGAAAAGATGCAGGCACACAAGCACACACTATACCTATGCCTGTATCTATCCCTCCAGTGAGCTCCTGAGTTAGTGCAAACAAACCTCACATTCCAACAGCACTGGTAAGTGCAATGGAGGGCCTGTGCTGAGGACACTAGTTAGAAACAGCAGAGCTGCATCCAGGCAAAGCTGGAGGAAGCTGTAGCAGCAGTGCTCTGACACGAGCTGTTCATAAGCAAAGGCAGGAAACAGAAGCCATTAAGGAGTAACTTGTTTCCAAGTCAAGAGGTGTCCTGAATTGGTATCAAAAGGGAAGGGTCAACCCTAGAAGTAAAGGCTCAAGAAACACTGACCTTCCCAGCTGGGAGAAGCACCAGGCCATGGGGGAAAGAGGCAAAGGATTGAAATCTCTATGTTAGAGAAACACATTGCATGCTCAATAAAGGGCAGCACTGCTGAGTTTAGCAGTGCCAGGTGAAGGACTGCTGTCCTCTAGCACTGGCTGACGTGCCTGTTCGTGAGCCTCACTGCCAGTCCCACACCAAGGGTCTTTTCATGGAAAGAGCAATCTTCAAAGCCTGTAGATCCCCAGGAGGTGCTGGAACTCCTGTCACTCTCACAGGTACCCAGAGACCCACACCACAAATACAAAAAGCAGGGACTTGCAGAGATTTCTGTGGCAAAGGCTACATTTCAGACAGCTTTTCAGGTATCATCTGATTTCTCGATGACATAAACCACCTGTCTTCTTACCATTCCTGCCAACATTCATCTTACATTGATGCCATGCACTGACATATAGAGATAACACATTAACTTACTACAAAGCATTCTCTTGAGGATTGTTTTAGAATCAGAATATTAAGGGGCTGGAAGGCACCTTAAAGACCATCTAGTTCCAACCCCATTGCTGTGGGCAGGGACACTTCCCACTAGACCAGGTTGCTCCAGGCCTTATCCAACTTGCCCTTCAACACTGCCAGGGTTGGGACAACCTCCCTGGGCAACCTGTTCCAGTGCCTCATCACCCTTACAGTAAAGAATTTTTTCCTTCACTTAAATTTCCCCTCTTGCAATTTGTACCCACATATTTAATATATTGCAATTCACCAGCTTTACCTGTCAAGCTAGTGAGAAGTTAGTATACAAATATTTTCTCCACCTATTTTCTTACTAAAATCTCTACAAGACCTAAACTATAAGGTTTAAGCACATAAATTCTGAAGTATCATGGCATTGAAGTAAAAATCAGAAGCTTGTATTTAAATACACTATGAAAAATCTCCTGCCATGCTCCTTACTAGACCTTCCTGTTTTTAGGAATTATGTTTATGGAGGCTAGACCCAATGCTGATCAAAGAGAATCTAATTACTCTACAAGAGAATGTGTCCTGTGAAGCATCTCTGTGGGCTCAAACCAAGGAAAGTGAGCCTTGGAAGGTCTGAAGTTTCAGCCTGAGGAAGAATGCAGTAAGGATAAACTCTTGTTTTGAATCTGCTGAGTGTGAAAAGCTGAGCTGTGGCTTGCTTCTATGACACTGCTCTTCCTTGTTCTCCCTCCCTCAGGTAAAAATATAGTGAGAAACAAGTTAAGGCTAGACAGCAGTGTTCCTCTATGAAAAATATTCATACAGAACATCAATTTCCTTTGTTACACATACTGTGTCTGTGAACAGCTGCCTGTTCATCACAAAATACCAAATAACTACAGAAAACAAACAAAAGGAAACTAGCTTTACTAAAGATCACTGAAACTTAGAGTTCTGCTGCATTAGCAGCAGATTAGCTGCTACTCAAAATTTTAAAAAGGAAAAAGAGAAGCATAGCCAAGGTTGTCTTTCAGTCAGTAAAAACTCCTAGAAAGAGAGAGCTCTAATGAATTAAACCAATGCCAAGTCTTGGATCTCAGGCCCAAGAGAAACCTTCAGCCCTATTTAAGGACAGGAGGGAAAAAGAAAAGGTGGTGGATCAGTACATTATTTGCCAAAGTAGATAGCAGAGGCATTCGTAGATTTTTGATTGAAATATTCTAGTCTAGAAATTATTGCAAAGAAAAACAACAAAAGAAAACAACAACAAAAACCCAACCAACCAAACAAAAAAACTACCACCATCTTCTTTCTATTATGAATTCCCAGAGCATGTGTGCCTTTAGATGTATGAAAAAATACTCTCCATTTTGTAATTTAAATATCCTAAAGTTGAGAACAAGGTGAATATTTGCTCATCTTCTACCCAAAGAGACATTAATTGTCTTTGCTCTGGATAGGCAATGATGCTTCACTTCTTGTGATCCAATTCCCCATAATATCTCCATATCCCAATTTGAGGTCGGAACTGGTAGAAGTGATTAGGCCAAAGTGCTCATGGAGCAAAATATGGTTGTAGCTCCCTTCTAACTCAACTTTTCTCTGTTCACCTTCTCTGCTCTAATGCTGGAATTCAGACTGCTGCAAACCTCCAAAAAAATCGATCATCCAGGTGACAGAAAACCTATCAGAGAAGAGAAAAAACTAGAAGGCTTGAGGAGAGCTGCTGTCCTGTGCCCTCTATACACACCTCTGTATACATATTGTATCACTCCTGCTGGTGATACAGCCAGAGCGCTTGACAATTAAAAGATTGGCTTGTGCTTATAAAAGAAGCAGATTAACCAAAGGTTACCGTGTTTATGAGCCTTCCTAGGCTGCCTTTTTATTCAATATAGAAGCCTGGCACTACCTTTCTGACACATCCAGAGACTGGCCTTTGTGAAGAGCAATTTGATCTCCACAAAATGTTTTTCACCTTCCTGCAAAGGTTCATAGCACAGGAAGCAGCAGAGCAATGAGGATCATCTGCCATTTGCAGATTCTTTTGGGCACCTTTGGTTTTGGAAGCATAGAAGATATCTCTTCTCAGTAACTTTAATACAAATGTGCATGACAGACCGAGTCCAAGACTGATTTACAAGCAATCATGGAAAATCCTGGAACTCAAATTTTCTACTCAACAAAAAAGCTGAAAAAATTGGCAGTATGCTCACATACCGTACAAAATCATATATCCCTTTCCCAAACATATTGTTTTTTATTTACTGTATCTTAGCTTGCAACCCTCCCAAGAAGAAACAGTAAGAGGAAAACCATGCCTGCAGCCTCTCACTAGCCCAAAAACAGAGGCTCTCAGAGGTAGGAAGCAAACTGTGCTCAGCTCCAAAGCAGGAATAAAGCATTAAAATGGGGAACCACCACTTAGGCGCTTAGCCAAACATTCTTGACCAAAACACTTGAGGAAAACAGATCTGGCTGAAAAAGCAAGAGAAGTTCAATACAGCCATGCAACCTTTACCAAATCTGGTTGTCATCTACCCTGCCTATACCAAGCCTGTCCTCCTGGCTATATGGAGGGGGTGATATAATTACAGTTTTCAGACCATCACTGCATATGTAACTAGCAGGGAAAGTATCCCTCCAAATCAGCCCAGACTCCTGACAGTAGTAATTATCTAGCAGTCACTGCAACTCTGTGTCTTTGAATGACTCAGGCTTTTCTTCTTTGCTGAGGGAGCTACCTACTTAAACTGATAGCAAACACTGTCATGATAATTTTCTTGCTTAGTGTATGGCGATTCATCATCATGCTGATGCAACAAGTGTGAGACCTGCAAGTTATTTTGAAAACAGGCCCCCTCTCAGTAGCACCGCAAATTCGTTTTAGTAAAAAAGAGTAGATTTCTGTCATGAAGTCTGCCTTTGAAATTCTGGCTGCCTCAGTCTCTAGGGGAAGCTTCTCTCCTTTCATGCAAAGTACATAAATTCCATTGGACAATTTAAAATGCATTAGCCATCCTGCTATGCATAATTTGGTAATAAGTATTTTGGTATTCAATTCCCTGCATTGAATTCCCTTTTCTCTCTGTGATCACTTATCCTGCTATTGGAATTCTTTCAATGGATGTATGGAGCCATGTTATGCACCATGTCCGAATTGTCTAGTGAGACTTTTTTTATGGCCTACCTTTTAAGAGTGTCAACTTAGTTGCCACTATCATGAATAAAATCAGAGAACTGTGCCTTGCCTCTATAAAGTGAACATAAATCATAATGCAGTCCTGGGAAAAAACAAATTTCAACACTCCAAACCGTCAGATCTCAGGCTTGTACTGCAGTTAATCACAAAAACTAAAAAAAAAAAAAATAGTTTAGTGCAAGATGGTGCCAATTCAGGCCTTCCTTCTCCCCTTAGTTTCTTCCCTTCCTGTCATTTTCTTTCCTTGCTATCTATAGCTCTATTGTCCCCTTGGTTCAGGCTTTAAATCAATGATGCCTTTACCTCTTGCAAAGGCAACTGCTGTAAAATACAGCACCAAAACCTAACTTTCGAAGACTGAAAAATCAGTCTTTATTTTTCATGATCAGTCCACCCTCCTTTGGATTTGGTTCTGTCCCCCACAGATTATTCTGTTTGCCGTCACTGCCTCAGTCTTTAACACACCATGCAGAACTACCCATGCTGATGCTGATCCAAACAAACTCTCTTCTACTACAACTCATGTATATCAGCAAAACAGAAATTTAGTCATGCGTAGGAATGGTATTTGCAAAGTATATCTACATAGGCAAAATTAATATAAGTGTTGTGATGCCACCCAGCTGACTGAGACAGTGTCCCTGCTACATATTAAACCAGTTCCTCAGACAGTGCTCCTTAGTCAGCACTGTTTCATTGGAAGAGCTTTTTCACTGACTTTGCTTGTGTCCACTTCAACAGGCTGGGCCATAGGAAGGCATTATTATACAGGGAAATAATTTTTCCAGCACTAACATGACTAAGGACCATTAGCTTTGAGGACAATTTTCAGAAAAGGTGAACAGCTGGTAGAACCAGAATGCAAGTGAAGCATTTTGCAAAGAAAATAAATCTTCTGTTTCTTCCTATTGCTTCCCCATTTCTCTTTCCTTTTCAATGAAGGTACTGAATTTCATAGGTTTAACTCTTGATACTAGTGTAAAGGATAAGAATTTTTTATGGCATTTTTTACAAACCTTGCTCTTTTCCTTCTCAATATATTGTGGTCCAGCAATATAATTCCAGTCTTCAGGAATAAATAAGAAGAACTGACTCCAAAATACTACTTTTCTGAAACCTGTCCCAATTTCGGTATGATTTTATATCATCAATTTCACACTCTTAGAAAGAAAAAATAACTGCCCCACTTTAAATCCACATATAAGTGATGCAAATTTAATAAGAGGTTCATGTTTTATCATCACACATTAAAGTTATCAACAGTAGGTAGTTTTGCTTAAGTTTGTTTGCAGACTGCAAACAAGTTCACATAACTCTGTATCCCTCAATAAGCCAGACCAAATACCTTCACACATCTTCCAAGCAGCTCACAGCAGAACAGTGTAATTTTCTTTCTTTTAATTTCTACCCTCTTCTCTCCACAGTGTTGCTTCCAAGTTGTCTTGTTACTACTCTGAAACTCACAATTACAGAAAGATGTCTATGTTCTTACAAAAGCCACACTTTAATGAAGTTTTCAAGGCAATGCTTATGCACTTAGAGGCAATGAACCCTGATGTGAATAATTCAGAGGAGCTTCACAGTTTGGTTTAACGCTTGCTTTACAAAGACACACTGTTAACATCCACTTGGGCTCCCAGACTTGGTGCGGTGCTCTTCACTGTGTACAGGACACTTTAGAAACCCGTGTGTCTAAATACACGTATTTATAAATACATATTTAGAAGCAGCTGCTTAGCTATGGATAGAGGAAAGTCTTATCATGTCTACTGATGTCATTCTAAAACACATTAAGTCATGTAATATTACGGGTTTGGAATGGACCTTAAAGATCATCTAGTTCCAACAACCCCTGCCATGAGCAGGGACAACTCCCACTGGACCAGGTTGCTCAAGGCCTTATCCAACCTGGCTTTGAACACTGCCAGGGTTGGAGCACACACAACCACCCTGGACAACTTATTCCCTTGTTCCAGCATCTTACCACCCTCACAGTAAAGAACTCCTTCCAAATATCTGACTTAAAATTCCCTTTGTTGCATTTGTACCCATTACTCTGTGTCTTATCACTACAGCTCCTGACAAAGAGCCCCTCTCCAGCTTCCCTCTAGGATTCTTCAAACACTGAAAGGTTGCTGAGGTCTCCACACAACCTCCTCTTCTCCAAGCTGAAGAGCCTCAACTTTCTCAGCCTGTGCTCACAGGCGAGGTGCTCCAGTCCTTTTATCAACTTCGTGGCCTCCTTTTGACTTGCTCCAACAGCTCCATGTCCTTCTTATGTTGGAGACGCCAGAACTGTACACAGCACTCCAGCTGGGGTCTCACCAGAAAAGAGGAGAGGGGCAGAATTACCTCCCTCTCCCTGCTGGCCCCAATGCTGCTTTTGATGCAGCCCAAGTTCGATTGCCTTTCTGGCCTGCGAGCGCACACTTGCCGGCTCATGTTGAGCTTTTCATCAATCATCACTCCCAATTCTTTCGGCTCACCCTTCAGCTCTTCTGGCACTGGACAAACTTGGGGAGGGGTGGGAGCAACGACCCCTCGGGCACGGCAGGGCCTGGCAGCCAAGGAGATGGCGGGCGGCCTCCCGCCGAGCAGCTCATGCGGACGGGCGGGCGGGCAGACTCCGCCAGAGGCCAAGGCCGAGGCCGAGGCCCAGCCCCAGCCCGCTGCCGGGGCGGGCAGCTGCATTCCCGCTTCCCCCACGGCGAGGCGGGGCGGCTGCGATGGGCGGCGCCTCCGCGATCCCCGGGCCGCGCCGGGGGGAGGTGGTGGCGGCGGCGGATCCGGGCCCGGCGGAGGCGGAAGGGGCGGGCGGACGTGGTCCTGACTCTGCGGGACGCGCGATGCTGGTGAGTGCGGGGAGGCCGTGGCGTTATGTCGCAGTGAGGCCTGGCCCAGCTTGGCCTGGCCCGGCAGGACGCGAAGGCGGCGGCGTGGGGCCCGGCACTGAGTCACGCCGCGGGGAACGGGGGAAGGGGCGGTCGGGCCCGGCCCGCCTGCCTGCCTTTCTTCTCCCGGGCGCGCTCCCGACTCCGGAGCGCGGGGGCGGCGGTGGTAGCTTCCCGGCCCGCTCTTGGATTCGGCCCCGGAGTCGTGGACGGGGCGGGATCGGGGAGGCCGCGAACTGCGCACTCAGAACGCATCGCCCCGTCGGGGTGCGGGAGCGCCCCGCTGGCTGCCCCGGCCCCGCGGGATTTGCCCGGCCGTCGGGGAGCTGCCTGCTCCCTCCGTCCTTCCCCGGCCTTCCCCCGGGACCGCGGCCCCCGCATAGCCAGGGCGCCTCGGTGGCTGCCCCAGCCTTTCCGTCCCGCCCCGGCGGCTCTCAGACCTCGGGCCCGTCCTCCCGCAGCCCTCGCTGTGCTCCTCTCGGCCTCGCGACTGCCCGGCCCAGCCACGCCAGGCCCTGCACGTCCCACGCCTTTGCTTTTTTTTTTCCTGTGAGCTTTTGTCCGTAACCTCACCGGGCACTGTTTTGGGGTGTTCACCTATTCTCTGTCGTCCCTGTCCTTTTCTATGCTGCTTCTTTTCACCCTGTTGTATCCCAGCTGTTTCCATAGCCCTAGTGACACTCAGGTCTGTCTAAAAGCTTTTTGATTGTACTTAAAGACACTCCCTAGTGCCCGCAGTACCATCGTGGCTGGGGGATGTTTGCCACAGTTCATCTTTGTCAACTTCTCTACGTTTCTCTTGCTCTCAAGGACTGTGCGCCAGGCTTCCCCTTGTTGCCACCTACTGTTCTGGCCTTACCAGAGGAGGTGCCGTCTGTAACCTTCTGTTTGTCTGTTTGTGTATTTATTGTCTCTATCCAGATGACTAGTCCTGCATTTTTTGTTGTTTCAAATAACCAACTCAGTTGTTTCCCAGTAACTTGGCCACTGCAAGCTAACTGTGTCCTGATTGGGATGCTTTCCCCATCCTTCTGGTTTCCTCTTGAAGTTCTGTTCCAGCACCGTCATTATCCCTCTGTTACCTTTCCCCTTCCAGTTTTCTTCTTCCCAGTAACCATTTTCTTCATGTTTTTTTGCCCTTCTGATCTTACTTTCCTGTCATTAAAACTTTTCTTGTGATCTCACCTAATACTCTTTTCTTAGCACATACTCTTTCCCATATGCTATCTCCCCCACTTTGTATTTAAATCCTCTAGTTATGCCTTTGAGGAGAAAGGAATTTACCCTAGGTTATCTGGATACTTGTGTTCTGATTTCAGGTGGTGTAGAGTTAAACACTGAAAGGGCAGAGATGACTTACTTGTTTTATCTTATTTTGTTTTGATTTTTTATTGACTTCCTCAGTAACCTTTCCCTTGGTATATGTGTTCATATATAATCACATACTTCAGCCTTAATACAGGCACATGCCCTGACTTGGGGAGAAAAAACTCTGTATTGGAAAACCTTTTGGCTGGACTGGGACGAATGGTCCACTGGGGCCAGAAATACACCTAGTGGCTACATAGCTTGAATTAGGCCAAATAATGTTTGTAATATCATATTGTGAATTGGTACTTAGTTGATGCGGAGTGTATTTGGGATGCCTCCTCTTTGGGGAAGTAGTAAGATACTATACAGGTACCACGGTACGTAGTTTTTACTCACAGTGAACTACTGTAATGTTGTGTGTTGATAATTAGGTGTTCGTGTGGCATCAGCATTTTGTGTTTTTGATGGTGACTTGACCAGAAAGAAATCTTTTCCGTCTGCTTTGTAACTTCTTGTTTTCAGTATTTGTTGTCTTAACTTCTTATTTTGTGTTATCTTAGTTGCTTTGGTTCTTAAGGTTGGTTACATTTCACAGTCACTTCATGACCTCATATTTGAGGTGCAGTTTAAACACTGGACACACTTGCCCCATGGAGTCATGGTGAACACATTTGATCTCGGGAGTAATTTGTACACCTAACTCTAGAATCCTGGTTCAGTGCCTTGCGTTAACAATGTCTGTGGAGGAAACTTTCCATTACTTATCCAGGGATCATGTAGAAGACAGTCTGAGTTTAGGCACCTAAATTAGGCATGTGCGTTCTCCTCCTTGGCTGGCAAAATAGTGGTGGTGGTGGTGGTGGTTTAGCAAAATGATTTTTCTCCCACCTTACTCCTTTGTACGCTGGTTTGAACTGGCCTTGAAACTTACTGTTTTAACTAACTGGCCTGTTACTTGAACTGTTGGCATGAGAAAATCACATTGCTTTAATTTAAATAACCTAAATTCATTTAAGCTAAATGGATGCACACCCTTATTTCGATACTGCTTTGGAGATGCCTCTTTTTTGATTTAGCATATTTGTTATCTTGGTGCAAGTTCTTGGATTTTAGATGTATTATTATGAAAACAATACGGAGTCCTTAGAGAAAGTCTTAGATACTCAGCTTAAAAAGTGTTATCCTACAACTTGCATGCTAAGATCTCAGAGTACTGCTTTTCATCTGTTATGTTTCTTAGGTGATGCCTAGTTTTGTGTAGTTACAATTATTTCAGTAGAGCCTAACTTAGTGATGAATCATATCCCAGGTACCAGTGGTTGCATGAATTGGGAATACCTGGAATCTTCTCTCTTGCCATGGAAGTTTGATTTTTTTTTTTTTAACTAATTAAAAGCCCCACAGAATTCTAGTGAATGAAACAGCCTTTAAAGATATTCCACTTGCATGTACACCACTCTCAACATCAAATATTTGTATTATGAACATGAAGTGAGGGATTTCCTAGTAAGAGGTCAGTGTGTTACCAGCTCTGCTGTTGTGCTTCCCATGCTGTCCAACAGGGTCTGTCTCTGTGCATCAGAAGGAAAACAGGGCAGATGTCCCACTTGGATGGGATATCAGGAGAATGTGCACAGGCAGTCATAGCAGCCTGCGGGTTTATACAGTCTTCCTGCTACACAGACCTGGAAGAAAGAAGAGTATAGAAAGCTTGGCCTTGGAAGTTCTGCAGGTGCTTTAGGAATGCATGATCTCATTGTAAACAGAATACTTCGGTGCTAGCGTGTTTTTTAGGTAAGAGTACTCTTGATCAATTGAGCTCTTGCACTAATAGAAATATTTAGTTAACTGTATTTTTCAAGTTTATCTCCATGTAAAGAAACAGTTGTTGGAACCAACATTTAGCGGTCTGGTTACAAATTATAATCTATACAGCATTCAGACTTAAACTATGATTTTTTTTTTTTTTTGGTTTGTTATGGAGACCACTGAGTTTCCCTTGCTTGATAAAGGAGAATTTTCAGTAAGAAAATATAATGATTGGAAAATTATAGAGACATGTTGAGCTTGTCTACATGAGTAACTTACTGTTTTTATTGTAAGAGTTGAAGGTTTTTCAATAGAGCTACTACTAGAACAAGAACAAATTGACTGTTCATGTTTCTACAGCACTGCAGTCCAGATTTGTTACAGATATGACAAAATAACTTGGTAATAAAATTGCTCTGTGCTGATGTGCCGTGCTATAGTGCTGTAACTTGTAGCCTTTAATGTAACCACAGATTTAAACACTCATTGCATTATCCCAGCTCTGGAAAGGGCACTGATTTAGGAGATGATCTGTGTCCCAGTGGGTACTTCTCTGTTAGTTTTCTCTTTACCCTTTACTCACAGAATCTCTGATGTCACAAGAGAGAACCTCTTCCTGTTGCTGCCTTACCTCTTCTTATAAGTGACACAAGTCAAAATCAAATACTTTTTTTTTAACTAAATCAAACATTTATTACATTCCATTTTATTTAATGTAGTGTTTTTCAAGTCCTTCTTTATCTATGAACCTTAGAAAAATTAATGAAGGCTACTGTGAAAATAGGAAAATAGTAATTTCGTTTTGCGCTTCAGGGAATGGGTATAGAGTCATATGTAAATTTTTGCCAGAGTTGGTGTCTCTTTCTCTCCAAAACTGCACACTTTCTTTGCCAGTTGTATCCTGAACTTGTAAAAAGAAGCAGATGATTCTTACCCTCTGTTCTGCCTCTGGTGGCCTACCTGGAGCACTGCATCCAGCTCTGTGGTGCCCAGCACAAGAGAGATGGACCTATTGGAGCAGATTCAGGGGAGGGCCACAAAAGTAATCAGAGTGATGGAACACCTCTCCCGTAGCTGAGAGAGTTGGGGTTGTTCAGCCTGGAGAAGAGAAGATTCCAGGGTGACTTTATTGAGGCCTTCATTTGGTATATAAAGGGAAATTATGAGAAAGATGGAAGAGACATTTACGAAGGCCTGTGGTGACAGGACAAAGGACATAAATTTTAAATGGTAAGAGGATAGATTTAGATTGGTTATAAGGAAGGAATTCTTCACTGTGGTTGGTGGTGAGTAATTGGAACAGGTTAACTGAAGTTGTGGATGCCCCATTTCTGGCAGTGTTCAAGGCCAGGTTGGATGGGGCTTTGAGCATCCTGATCTAGTCCAAGATGTTTGTCTGTGGCAGAGGGGTGGTTACTAGGTGATGTTTAAAGGTGCGTTTTAACCCAAACCGTTTTATGGTTCTTGAATAAACAGTGTAACTTCAATGTGATATTATTCCAAAATCTCAGGAAAAAAATTGTATTATCTCCTTTTCTTCCCCTTTGGATTGTTCAGGTTTTGGAGTCAAAATATTCCCTGCTTTAGTTTGGTCTAGTGGATACAAGGCATTGCTTGACAGCAGGACTAAGAATAAAAAGGATTAAGAAAATATATTTTCTCTGACATCTTTGTAGTTATGCACTAGATTTGAATATCAGTTCAATACCATTGACTTCTGTTTTTCTTTAAATTAGCGGTACTTAAAGGTGATATAAAATTCTCATTGTCTTTGGATTTCATTAGATTTGCTCTAGTTTATGTTGCTGTGTGTCTCAGGCTTGGTGTTATTGTGCAGAAGAAATGGATTTACATGTAGGATAGTGAGGATCATGATGGAAAGTTTCTGCAGAGCAGGGAGTTTCTCACTCTGCTCTGGTAATGTACTTATCTTTTGAAGACATGCACATGTTTCTTCCATTTTACTGGAGATTGGTGGCTTTGCTACTGAGATCCAGATGTATTTGATTCATTAATATATAAGGTAGACAAAAGTGAAGTTTTTAAATTTGAAGCAGGGATGAACAAAAATTTGGGTTGTTAGTAAGGCAATTTCAGCCATAACTGAACTCAGAAACTGTAATTTTAATATTCATTTGATGTAACTTGACTTTTTGTTGCTCTGTGTTTCAGGTTGGCCAATATCTTAATATGGATTGGAGTTCAGAACTAAGGCTGGTGGTGTGACCTTAGTTCACCCTGTTTTGCTCTGTAATTTAAACTTAAACTTAATTTCATATGTAAATTTGCAAGCTCCTCTAGTCTCACAGATGGTGGAGACTGTCACTTGGAAGTTTTATCTAAAGTTTGGAGGACTGAATTAGGGGAAAAAGAGGATTTTAGGAACTAGTTCTTTGTTTGTTAGCTGTTAGTCTTTTCATCTTGCTTTTCGTGGTTATAATTTCATGGGCAAATATTCTACTTGCTGTTGGGTAGCCAAAGGATAAACTTTTCACTGTACAATTGAAAATGCTTTTTTAGAATGTTTGCATTTTCTTAAGAAAACAGACTGTTCTATTACTCTTTTTTTTCAGGGATATCTTTGAAAAAGTTTTGTTATTTCTGAAAGTGTGCCTATGCTAGGATACCATCACTAATAGGAGTTGCATAAAATCAAAGCTTTTATATTTAAGTAGTTACATTGATTTTGTTAGATTCTAATGCAGGCTTAGCTTTAAAACTTAATGGTGCAAGCTTAATCAACAAGAAGGAGAATTTAAATGTGGGTATTAGGGATGTGTGGCAATTTTAACTTTTACAAAATTAAATTAAATTGTTTCACTTCTGTACCAAGGGTGCCTGCTGCAGTCATTAGGGATCAAAACTGATTAAAAAATTGCTGCAAATGATACTGAATTTAAACAGAACTAACTTTTTGTGAGGTATAAATTATTTGCTGTAAGATAAGGCTGCTAGAATTCAGACTTCGTAGTTGAACCAGAAAAATTACTTTCTAGATTTTAATGAGAAAGCTCTCATTCTTTTTTGGGCTGACTGTATTTACGCATCTGGAATTAAATATATGAGAGGTATACTGTTCATTGTCAACACTGTTTGCAGCATTACACCACAGTATGAATCAAGATCACTAGCAAGTATATCCGTGCACTTAATGTAGACACAATTTAAAAGGAAAATAAGAAAATAAAGAGGGAGTGGCTTTCACAGGTCGTGATTTTATCACATGCAGGAAATGAATGTAAGTAACTGCAACTGTCCTTGATTTATCCATTGTCACTTCAGAATGAAACGTTAGTATGAAGGCGAATATGGGAGGAAGCTCTTCAGTATTTACGCTGTGCTCTTGTGGTACATTCGAATGTCTGAAAATATCACTGTTGTCAAGATCAATCAGTGTGACTGTCATCTTTATTTATAAATTGAAGTGGCAAACTGGATTCCCTTGGTCAATCGAGCTCTTGCACAAGTAACAAGAGAGAAGAAGTTGTAAAATTAGCAAGCTGTTGGGAAGAGATTCCAGCCAGAATTGGTTTTTTGCTTGTTAGCAGCATGTTAATGGTTGTCTTAAAGTTAATGGTAAGAACTGCTGCCTTCCAATTCCATGGAAAAACTCTGTGTTGAAATATTATTGCAGGTGAAAATTCCTGTTTGTGTCTTTAACAGGGCAGTATGAAAGTGTATGTTGTGGTGCATTGAGTACTGTTATAATGTTGGGGGAATTCTGTTAGGGTTCAGAGGCTTGCCCTGGATGTTCTGGTGGAGGTCATGCTGTGTCTGAGGCAAACTGTAAGATGACACTAATGTTTTCTTGATAGAGATCAGTAGGATTATGATGTTTTAGCTTATCAAGTTGGATTTAGTTGAAGTTTTGATATCTGGTAAGATCTTTTGGGAGAACAGTTATGTAGAAGAATTGTCCTTGCAGGATCATTAAGGTCTCTAAACTGGCCCAAGGTATTTAACTTCTTTCCTTTCTAAGAAAACAAGGAATATTACTCTGTCTTCTCCTTAGCACATTGGGTATCTAGCAATTATCATGGTTTGTCCTTCATTTTCCTTTTCAACATCTTCCTGACTGATTCAAGAAGTGCATCTTCATGTGCATTGTCCTTCATTAGTTGTGTTTATTTGGGTTTCATTGGGCTTTGTTTAGTCTTTTGCTTTCTTGTTTGTTTTGATTTTTGTTTGAGTTTGTTATGCAGGTTGTATTATATATATGATTTAAGCCAGAGAGAAAGTGGGAATACTCAAGGCTCTTTATCTTATTGTGGTGGTTTCACCCTGGCTGGATGCCAGGTATCCACCAAGGCCCATCCATCACTCCCCGCAAGTAGACAGGGGAGGAAGAACACAATTAAAGGCTCATGAGTTGAGACAAGGACAGGGACAGCTCTCATTGATTACTATCATGGACAAAACAGACTGGACTTGAGCAAATTATTGAATTTATTATTAATCAAAATCAGAACAGGTTAATGAAAAGTAAACCAAATTTTAAAACCGCCTGCCCCCCACCTCTCCCTGCTTCTTGGGTTCTACCTCCTCCCCACCAGCAGCACAGGGAGACAGGAGCTGAGGTATGGTGAGTTCACCACAGGCTGTTTCTACCACTGCTCCAGGAGGAGAGTCCTTCCCCTGCTCTGACATGCTCCCCTCTCATGGGAGACAGTTCTCCATAAACTTATCTTGCATCAATCCTTCCCATGGGCTACAGCGCTTCATGGACTGCTTTGATGTGGGCCTCTTTCCACAGGCTGCAGTCCTTCAGGCACAGCCTGCTTCAGCTTGGGTTCCCCACATGGTCATAAGTCTTGCCAGGAAATCTGCTCCAGCATAGGCTCCTCTCTCCATGGGTCTGCAGGTCTCTGCTAAAAGCCTTCTCCAGCATGGGATTCCCATGGGCTCACAGCCTCCTATCAAGCATCCACCTGCTCCGACATGGGTCTCCTCCCTGAGCTGCAGGTGGAAGTTTCCACCCCTGTGGACATCCATGGTCTGCAAGTGGGTCTCTGCAGCCCTATGGTCCTTCATGGGCTGCAGGGGAATCTCCACTCTAGTGCCTCATCCTCCACTTACCTTGGTGTCTGCAGAGTTTGTCTCGCATTCTCATTCCTCTCTTCTCTGAGTGCAATTACATCTCTGCAGTAATTTATTTACCTTCTTAAATATATACTCACAGAGATGTTACTGCCATCTCTGGTTGGCACAGCCTTGGCCAGTGGCAGATCTATCCTGGAGCCAGCTGGCGTTGACTTTCTTGGACTTGGGGGAAGCTACACCCAGCTTCTTACAGAATTCTGCCTTGTAGCCCCCTCTGCCACTACCAAAACCTGGTCACACAAACCCACTACACTTCTGTAAAACTTTATTCCTTCTCTTCAGTGCACCCATATCTTAACTTGACTCCCTTTGTTCTTCTAATCTGCAGCATTGTTTTTTCCAAGGTGTAGAAGCTGAGCATAATCAGTGTTTGAAGAAGCTATGAAACATATTAACTGCAGGCTCAGTTAAAAAATACTGTGGGGTCTGCATCCTGTTTTTGACACAGGAATATGCCATACTTTAGGTTCAAAGGGACATTTCAGTTTAGGAGCAATCTACAAGCTTTGTACATAAGGATTACTTCATCAATAGCAAAGTGAACTCTCTCTGAAGATGGCCAAGCAAAACTTGAGAAGTTTTGCCCATGTAGTACTTAAGGATATACTCCCTTGCACTGTTTTCCAAATTGATGTTGATGCAGTGAAACAACCATGAAACTTATTGTTGGTGGGATTCTAAATATTGACCCGAGTTTACTTTGGCTGGGATTGCAAAAGGGAGATCTTGCTTGTGTAGAGTACAACAGCAAACCTCGTTAAGTCTAGATCTAGCCTTTGTTTATGAGGCAGCATGTGTATATTGGGGTTTGGTGTGGGTTGTTTGGGGTTTTTTGTATTAGCTATGGCCTTATTGTAGGGAGATACCTGTCAAAAGCTGCTGAAATTGTTTGTTCAAGGAAGACAAAGAAAAAGCTGAAAGGAAGAAATGAAGAAAGAATGTTAAGGAGCTGGTAAAAGAATAGGCAAAGAGAATGGGAAAAGTGGCACGCTCCAGGTTTCTTGATTTTCTTCTGAGAAATAGTTATTGATATTTTAGAAAAATCCTTATATTCAGGCCTACAGATAAAGCACATCAGTTTAAAAGGCTTTTAGTGAACACAATAATGGATAATTTAAGTAAATAAGAAAAGTGTGAAAACTGCAATTCCAAGTAACTGCCACATACTGTGTTTAAATTTGAACATAAAGTGAATTTTAGTCTTTCTAGCTGTGAAGAACATGTCCAGGCTTTTTTTTTTCAGCTGGCAACTTATGATTGGCACATGAAGTGATGTAGGAGTGTATTAATTACAGTGCTTTAGATATCATTGATCAGAGCTGTAAAACACAGAGGAGGGGGTGTGGGGAGAATATTGAAGCCCTAAATGAAGTCATTGTTAGGGAGGTACAGTATTAACCACCCAAAATTTTCACCAAATTTACACAACTTGGTCTTAAATTACTGCCAAATTACACATACTTGCTTCTGCATTTTTTTTTATGCTGCACAGAATTTTTTACCACCCAAGACAACTTCTGGAAGGGAGGAATGCATGCATACATCTCTGCCTTTTCTCATAATGAACTGAATTTAACTCCCTTGAAAATGAGATGAGCTAAAGCTTTTCACACTACATGTAGCTCAGTGTTTCATAATAATACAGAGGAACTGAACATTGTAATTTTTGTAATTTGTCTCTTAAATACCTTTATTGGAAAGCGAGAAAAACTTCTACTATATCTCTTCTGGTACTGATTTCTGGAATAACAATTTTTTACAATAGTTGTGTCATTTTGCTGGGACACAGTGAAAATGTCTGCTATAGGCAGATTCTCCAGATGTTGATTAATTGCACATTTGCAGCATGTGAAGTGCTAAGGACATTGTACTTGTTCCTAGTCTTGCTTTAAGGATTGTGTCATGTGAATTGCATAAACTGTCTACCTAGCTTATAGCCTTTATATTTAGTGGCCTAAAATAACTCTGGACAGAAATGTGAATGCTATATAGTGTTGCATGCAGGACCATGGCTCAACTAAGCAGGGTTACAGATTAGAGTTCATAATGCTAACGTCAGCTGAGTCAAGTAAATACAAAATTAATTTGCAGGTACATGGATATGAAACGTGTGTTTGAAATCATAAATTGTGAATGCAAGCCATTATAGGGACAAAATAGAAATATTTCTCTTGTCTCTTTCCATTCCATCAGACAAATATGTGCTAGAATGGAGGTTGCAGCCTTTAGGAGTCAAGAGGCATTTTTTTAACCTGGAAAAAAATTCAAAGAAGTAGCTTANAATATGTACTTATGTATGGCTCCCAGCACTTATATCTAATTAATTGTGTAGATTCTATCTTACAGGCTAACTCCACAGCAGTGGAGGGAGATCTATTGTTCTTAGCTCTGTACTTAGTGTTTTCTTGCCTTTTTCAAAAGGTATTTGCATGGCTTCAAGAAGAATCTTGAGCCTGGTTTGTAGGCTGGATCATTGGCAGTGTCCTTCCTATTTCTGAAACTGTCCATGTTTGATAAGAGAGGATATACAAATACTGAATTGACAGCTTTGGTTGCAAGAGGGGTTTGGTTTATTTTTGGTATGTTTTGTATCAAGCTTAATGCTGAAACAATAGGTGTACCTTTGGATGGGTACTGCAAGGCAAAAACGTGACAAAT
>VZTT01008055.1:0-25285 GCA_013400855.1 Buphagus erythrorhynchus | reverse complement strand
TGGAAAATGTTCTGTTTAAGTTTTAATTCTCTGCATTTTTCTCTTGCGTTTCTGTTTTCATTAAAAATAAATGCAAGGAAAGTGCCAAGAAGTAGACTTCACTCTATTAAGAGTCAGAGTTGTTTCTGTGAAAGGAGGGATGATGATGATGATGATGCTTCTGGAAGAGGTATTGTCAAGCTTGTTTACCCAGTGGAAAGAGGATATGTTCTAGATGTGTTCTGGCAATAATAGCAGTAATCCATCCGAAAAGAGCAGACTATTGCAAACTGAACAACTAAACCGACAAGAGTGCCTGTTTACCTCATCTGCTGAGCAGTCATTTGGTAGAATGGCCCAGGAGTTCTAGTACCTGCCCGGCATAACTGAAGTAGGATTTTTCTAAAACAAATGGTAATTAAATGAAACTTGGGCTGGGTTTGAGACTGTAGCTCTTGAGCTGCCATTTTATGGAAGGCAGCACTTGAGGGTGTAGTCTGTATGGTAGGAATGGTGGCCTGCTGGGCAAAGCTGGGGGTAGGAATCATCAGACTGATGGTCTTGTCCCTGTCATTTATTTTCTGTGAGTCCTCAAGCAGCTGAACTGAAATCTCAGTTTCCCCTCTGTAAGGGAGGTTTGTTACATTTCTCTGCTTTTCTCAGGGTAGTGAGCATAAAGAGCAGTGAGACATTGCAAGGAACTAGGAAGCATTGTGTGCATCAAAGACTTAAATGGGGCTTGGTTGAGTCATCTTTGTGGTTCAGATTTGACTTCAGGAGGATGCTTTGTGGAAGAGAGTGGATGGGAAGAGCGACCATCTAGTCTGGATTGAATGTGGAAGCCTTTATGATAATGCTTTTATCCTAGCCAAATTCAACAACAGGTTTCTCTCTCTCTCTTTAACCAGTCCTATTTTATATTGCAATGACTGCTATGCTCTTCTCTGTTTTTTTCTCAGCCCCTTTATTAACAGAGCTCCTCATTCTCCATCTGGAGGTGGAGTGAGTCTAACAGTACCTGTACTGATGCCTGTGTGCCAGGGGTGTTCTCTTGTGCCATTTATCCCAAGCTTTTCATGCTGTTTTCTCTTCTAAAATAGAAATGACACAGTGCTGTGGGCAAGTGTTGCATGCTGTTGTCTCTCATGCATCAAGCAAGATGATGATCCTGAGTCATTGCTGTAGAGCAAAACTGTTCCTTACATGCCCTGAGCTTTCCATCTGTCCTGAGGAATCACATTGTGCAATCAATTTAAGCACTGGTGGAGCAGGCTTAGTTATTACAGCTGTTATATGAAAATAAATCTCAGTGCTGCATTTTATATTTCTACACTGTTGCTTGTTTCTGCTGCATTCTCTTCAGTCTAGTTTTTGATGCTGTATTTTCTCTCAGTAGCTGTGGAGTGCCTCTGGAGAGTGTCTTTCTTGCTGAGAACTTGGTTTATTTCAAAATGTGAAAGTGGGGATGGTGGGATACTAGGGGAAAGAGGAAGTTGTTGTTTTTCCAGGAGCTTTCTTTCATTTTGAAGGCAGACTCTTCCTGACTCCCACTTCACAGAACATCTAAGTTATTTAATTTAAAGACATCATATGCTCTCAAAGAGATTTCTGTAAAATTAAAGCCTGAGCAGCAGCTTCATGCATGATTAGTTTTCAATGGTGGATGTAGAAATTAGATTCTTTGTAGGGAAATCTGAAAATGACATAAGTGAAGATAAGGAACAGTGAGACTTGGTTTTCTACTGGTAATTTCTTTAGTGTAAGTTTGGGTACACTGCAGGTATCTGCAATGTGATATAAATATCCTTTAATATGTAATGTCTAATAAACCAGGATTTTAATTGCTATAACTGTTCTTTACTGTCTTAATTGAAAATCCCGAACAACTGTGATATTTTATGCATAAATCAGGACTCTTGGATGTAATGAAAATATGGAAATAGAATTTTATATTCATTTCTCTATAGCTCTTTTGCTGCATATTAATGCTTTTGGATGGCTCAGAGGGAAGTTTTTAAGTTGTGAGCAGTTGGGGCAGACCATAGTTCAGGAATATGTTATGTTCAGGAAGATTTATTGCTGTGTAGTAAGGAAATGTTGTCTTGTAATCTTTTGTAAAACATGTTTGTAATATTGTTCTGAAGGTGTTTTTCATGGTTCTCTTAAAAGCAGGAAAGCAGTGCTAGGAAAGAAAACAATGTCTTTTTCTCTCATCTGTATCATTATGGCAAGGGAGCAGTTTGAGATTTATGAGAACTGACTAGGACTGCAGATTAAATAAATGGTAGCTGTGTTGAAAGCATCCCATTTTATGGAAGATGGGAAATGAGTCACTGAGTCCAGGTCCCCTGCCATTATGGGGATGACATCATATAACTCCTCATAAGAATTCTTTCATTCTTAATTTTTTTTTCTTAATCAAGAGGACTCCTGGTGATGTTCACCCACTCAGCTGTGTCAGAAAACGTTTATTCATTCCCTTTTCCATATTTTTTCTTTTTGTAAAGAACCAACTGAAAATGTCTCAGAATCCTGACAAGCTAAATTCAAGTGAAGAAAAGTTGAGTGGTTTGGAGGATGATCAGGAGGAGAACTTGGACAACTCGGATCAGTCTGTCCGAAAAAGAATACGACAGAGTGCTCCAGGGTCACACAGAGATGAGACACCAAAGTGTAAGCAAAACTGCTTTATGAAATACAGTAAAAAAATGGTCAATTCTGTAATTGTTGTTGGAGGCAATCCTACTGTTTTATAGCATTCTATGCAAGTTTGACTGTCTTGCAATTAAATACAGAGTGGCTCTTGATGATATGCCTTGAAACTGTAACACTTTTCTCCCCATTTTCTTTTTGTTTTCCTCATTGTACACCCAGTGTGTACATTTTCTTAATTGTACACAATGACCACGTTGCTCTGAGCCACATATATCCTAAATATCCTGGTGTGTTTGTGCTCTTGGAATGGATAAACACCACCTCAGTGTGCTCCAGCTAAACTGACTCTGCTGTTTGCCTTATCAGCTGAACCTTCTGCATTGCTGCAGCCCCTGTTCCTACTGCAGGGCAGAAAGGGCTGTTATCTACAAAGGGATGTCCTGTCAGCCCCCTCACAAGATAGATGGAAAGTTGTATATTTAATCCTAATATTACTTCCATGAAGCAGGACTGCATATTTTTCCTAAGGCATATTTTTCTTTGCCATTCTGCTTTTAACATGAAGGTGCAAATGCAAATATGGGAGCCAATATTTCTGGCAAATCTGTAGATAAAACCAAGAGGAAGTTTTCTGGCTCCAGGGATTCAATTCAAAGAAGCAGAAGTGCTCAAGGTTTTAAATTTCTGTAGGGAGTGGCTCAGCAGCAAGATGTTGTTTTTTGCATTCTTTTTATTTTTTTAATTGTATTTGTTATGACTTGGGGTTTAGGGTGGTGTTTAGTGTCGTGTTACTCAGAGGAGGTGTTCTGGAGGAGTTTCTGTTCATGTGCCTTGCTGGGTGCCTGGTAGGAAATGGGATGTTTGTATGGAGAGAGGCTCTGAACACGTGGTAGTAAAAAGCATGACACAGTCTAGCACTGCACTGTACCACAAAGAAGTGGTTTGGTCTCAAGCCCTTCCCTTGTGTAAGGGAGCAGGTATGAGAATGAAGTGATGTGATTTAGGAGCAATCTTTGGCCAATGAAAGAGTCTTAGCTCTCCCCACTGCTGGAGTGAAGTCATTTGGCACTCAGACAAGAGCACTGTGAGCTTTGCTGTCTGCTGGTTCTTCTCAGAATATCAATCCTTGCTGTGTTCCCAGAGTCACTGTGCAAAGTTGAGCTCCAAGCAGAGGGAAATAAGGATTTAGGAGGGCTGCATGAACAAAGCAAGGTATTAATGAAAAATGAGCACATTGGAACCCAACTGTCTGAACTCAGAAGAGCTCTGCATGGCAGACAAGTGATGGACACTTACATTTGAAAGACCTTTTCTATGTAATTACTTAAGTCCAATCAACATGGATTATCAAATGAGGTGGTCATAATAGTTTGCCTGAAACATTTCTCCGGGAGCCCAGCCTATGAAGATCCCTGCTTGGTTTCTTTCACTTGGGGATTAGTATGTAGCTCCTATGCCTGGACTGTAGCTGAAGTGAACAAATGGAATGGATCCATGAGGGCACCAACTCTTTCACTAACCCAGGGCCCAGTTTGAGGCTGCTGGCCTGTCCTGGTCAGTCCCAAATAGCTGCAAGGGGACGAGCTCTTAAGCATTGCTGCTGCCTGCTGATGTCCTCTGTTGTTTGGGTGATGGCCTCTGGGGGAAAAAAAGAGTTTGGAGGAGTGCTGTTTGCACTGGAAATAGTGAGAATAATTAGCTATTGGTGTGCTGCTGCTTAACAGTGATGGTGATTGTTTGTTGACTGCTTTAATGATGAAATCACTTCCTTGTAAAAATGAAATGGCAATATCTGCACAATACTTGTGGAAGTAGTATGGTGAAAATACTGCTATTTGTAGTTATTTCTTCCTACAGCATGGAGAAAGATGCCAAGATGCTATTAAGCCATCCTAAAGAAGTATTGTTTTGTGTGTGGGGTTTTGTTTGGAGATTCTTTTTAAAAGAGCTTGATGGAAGCAATTGACATACTGAGCCCAGAATATCAACTGGGATCCACTCCCTGGCTTTTTGAAATACTCCAAACCTGTGTCACCCACCAGATGGGAAAGGAAGGGAAGGAAAGGAGAAAAATCTTCAGCTGATGCTGTCATTTGACCCTGTGTACTGTCAATAAGCTGGAAAGAGTCCAAAAGACTCTTTCTGCAGGCTTTTGTTGAGAACTGACAGTGTAATTGATGTTGCAGGCAGTCCCTCTCGGCCTGTGTCAATAGAAGAGCTCATGGAGACAGCAAAGGGAGTCACTAACATGGCACTGGCACATGAAATTGTGGTGAATGGAGACTTCCAGATAAAACCAGCTGAATTGCCAGAACACAGGTAAGGTTGGTACCAAATAGGTACCTAAATAAAGTTGTGTTTGTAGAACTGCAGAGCAGCTCTGGGGGATCATATAAAGGCTCTGGCTGGTGTCTTGTCTGGCAGTGTCTGGGAGAAGGTGGGAAAGAATATAAGAAGAAGGTGGTAACTGTGCAGTTCTGCTTCCCCAGGTGTGTGTGTGCAAGGTGAACATCTTGGATTAATTGGACATGTGTGGTGCAAATCCCAGAGTGCTGTGGTTTCTGTTGTGTCCCCTTGCCCCAGGACTCTGAGGCCACAGCCTTCCCAGTTACCCCATTCTGGCTGCAGATGTAGGGAGAGTGCTTTGAGCAATTTTTAAGCTTTCACTGCCTGTGGGAGTAAGATGAAACTTGATTATTTTATTAGCTTTTCCTGTTTGTTTCTTTAGGGATATTTTGGGAAGAGATTCCTGTGTTTTGTTAGGTTAGTCCTTGCTCCTTTCAGGTTTGAGGCCTCTCCTTCTCTCTGTGAATCTACAGCAATTGTGTGCCCTGCTGAGAGGGGAGAGGAAGAACAGAGGAATCTTCATCTTCTGTTCCTCTCTCTCACACAGCAGGGTGTGGCTGACAGCCTCCTGGCTTGATTTGGGAAAGGGTGCACATTCCATGGAAGGAACTTGGTCCCCATTGGGGCCAGTGTTGAAGTTACATCTGGTGTGAACAGGAACTGTCAGTATTTTGAATTCCACTGAAGCAGTGGAATTCATTTGTTTTTTTATACAAACTGATCTGGGCCCTTATCTCAGAGTAGGTGCAATACTTACATAGTGAAACAGAAGATTCTGTGTAAGGGAAGTTACTTAATTTCTATTAGATTTACTAATGAATTTTATGTAGTTGAATTTATTTTTCTTAGTGGGGCCTTTAAAAGGAATGTGAACACTGGTCTTTTGAAGACAAAATGTAATTTTTGCCATTTTTGTTTTCTTCCAGTTACCTAGATGTAGCATGTGATAAATACTTTGAAGGATTTTAATTTGTAGCCCCCTTTGCTCGTGTGTAACCCTGTATTAGGACATAAGCCATTCAAAACCCTGTGTCCAGTTTTTCTTGCTTTTCTGAGTAACTTTAAATGATGGATCTCTGTTAATCATCATATAATTATTATTACATTATATTCATATTATTACATGCTGTGCTTCAGGAGCTGCAGATTGTCTTTGTAAGGTATATCAGAGACCAGTATCATTCTTTTTAACATGTTTATTCACAGCTTAGAGAAGAAAGTCAGAGATATTGTACATAAAGCTTTCTGGGATTGTCTGGAAGCTCAGCTAAAGGATGACCCCCCAACATATGATCATGCAATTAAGCTATTAGGAGAAATTAAAGAGGTAAGATCATGTGATATGAAGGGAAATTATTGAATTTGAGTAGCTGCACTGATATGAATGAGCAAAACTGGTTGGAGTTTGGCTTTTCATAAAAAATCCTCATGTTTTTTTCATTACTTTGAACATATACAAGCTGTATAATCCTAGAGGAGAAATTTGTATATAAAACCAAATGCAAAACCATGTAATGTGGTTAACAGGTAAGCAATACCAGTTCCATAATTCCAAGCTTCCTTCATGTTATGGCACTGATATTAGTTATGGAATCAGTGAGATGCTCCAACACTGGGCTGATAAAATCAAGCACAACAGTCTGAAGTATGATCTGTGCCACAGAGGATTTACCCTCTTAGGAACTTCAGTATCACACAGCGTGAGGTAAAACATTTGGAGTTGGTGAGTGGTTGTTAAAGAAATTTAAAAAATAAAAAAAAAATTCAACGATTTAGTTGTTTAGATAAGAATCCCTGGTAATGTTCAAGGTCAGGTTTGATGGGGCATTAAGCAAACTGGTTTAGTGGGAGGTGACCCTGCCCATGGCAGAGGTTTGGAACTAGGTGATCTTTAAGGTCTCTCTGACCCAAACCATTCTAAGATTCTGTAATTCTGTAAGAGGTGGTTCAGTAACTGTTTTGATCCTTACAGTCTTTGATATGTAGAACTAATGCACTGTTAAAATCTTTCCATTTCAGAGTCTTCTGTCTTTCTTGTTGCCTGGTCATACTAGACTGAGAAGCCAGATTACAGAAGTTCTTGACCTGGATTTGATAAAACAGGAGGCAGAGAATGGGGCCCTTGACATTTCTAAATTGGTCAAATTTGTTATTGGGATGATGGGGACTCTCTGTGCTCCAGCTCGAGATGAAGACATTAAGAAACTGAAAGATATTAATGAAATAGTTCCTCTTTTCAGGTACTGAAATGTGTTTATTAGCCACATTCAGAGTCTCTTAAATAGTTTTAGAGGTTGGGGGGGCAGCTTGCAACTCCTAGAAAGAAAAGAGTGATAGGGAAAAGGGCATAGCTGTGGGTGTGAAGGCAAGAGATGCTCCAGGAGTCATTAACAAGGACCATCTCTGATCTGGTGAGTTGGAGTATTTATCTGGCTCCTGCATGTCACTGAAGGACATTTGCTTAAATGTCAAATGCAAATGAGCTTTAAGGCAGCAGATGAATAGTCAGTTTGTATCAGAATTGAATGTCAACAGCAGGTGAAAAAAGCACACAGGAGCTTAGGGGAAAAGCATTACTGGTTTCCAACCAGTTTGTCCTTTCCTCCCAGTTTGAGCTCTCTTTACCCCACTCCCTGTGTAATTCCCTGCCAGTTCTAAAGGGAGTGTGTGTTCCACATCTGGGAGCATCCAGGCTTCTGCTTTGCCACCAAGTTCTCAGTGGAACAGCTCAAGGTCTCAATAGTTGGGAGAAGCTTCATTAACCTTGCTGTTTTCTAATTTGAAAAGGTTCCAGGAGTTCAGGACTGACTTGGCAGAAATACTGCCAGCAGGAATTAGGTTGCTTTGAAATTAAGGTGTTTTTCTTTGGTGTTTACTTGTTTGTTTTTTCTTTTATGCCCCTTGGGTCTGATTATTCACTTCCCACTGAGGTTGTTTTTCCAGGCTGCCAACAGCCATGGCATGCAAGCTTGGAAACCCAGATTTCTTTTCATATACAATATTTCACATCCTGGGAGATAAAATCTATGGAGCTAGTGAAGTTAATTCTATGGAGGCTTTTTTACAGGAGAGCAAGAGTTGTTTCCTACTTGGAAGAGGCACATGCATGCATGTACATGCTTGCTTCAGCTTTCTCTGTCTCATGCTCTGAAGTTGTTAAGCTGTTACTGTTTCCCATGCATGTTTTTGCTCTTTCCTTAGACAATCTGTAATAAATCTTGTAAACAGCACCTCTGAAACATCTGCAACCTTGAATAACTTTTTCTGTTTGTTTGTTTAGAGCAATTTTCTCTGTATTAGACCTAATGAAAATGGATATGGCAAACTTCGCTGTCAGTAGTATTAGGCCAAAATTAATGCAGCAGTCTGCTGAATATGAAAGAAAGAAGTTTCAGGAGTTTCTTGAGAAACAGCCAAGTATGACTTTGTTCCTTTCTTTCTTCCCCTCTGACCTCCCAGTAAACTGTGTGTCTTTGCTTGTAGATCATGAAAAGAACTCAGATATTTTTATAAGTTCTAGAATTCATATGGTAAATGACAGCTTGTGCCCTAAAACTATGGTTAGAAAAAATCTGTCAGAACAATGGTTCTGCCCTTGGTATATTCAGTTTCATTTCAGTACAGGGTAGGGCATGATTACCCAGCATCATCTCACCTCTGATTTCCTGTAGCTGTGTGGTTTTGTTTTAGATGTTCTGCTTGATGCAATAAATGAAATGCATGTCATACCTGGTATCATGGGCATTAGTCATAGTAACTAATGGGATTGTTTGGAAATTATTGGTGGAAAAACCTAACTTTGAAAAGGAATTTTCTTAACAAGATTTATTCCCTGCTCTTCCAGATTCTTTAGACCTTGTCACAAAGTGGTTGCAAGAAGCAGCAGATGATCTTGCAAAGCTGGGACATGAAATGTTGCCTCCCCACTGTGGTGATGGTGCCACTGGTGGAGCTTCTGCCTTGTGCTTCACTGCTGTACAAAATCAGGCCTATCTGAAGCTCCTGAAGTGGGATCACATGAACAGGCCTTTTCCCGAAGTAGGTATTTTAACAGAAAAATTGATTCTGTGCTTGTTCCACTCCTCTATTCCCAGGACACAGCAGAAGCTGTTTGGATTTGTAGCCTTGCAGCACGTACAGTACTAAACCATTGGTCTCTGACTGGGAGATCTGGCAGCTCTAATAGGTGCTTGTCTTTCAGTGCTGAAACCTGCTTAGCTGGAAAGAGGAGTCAATGCTTTTCATTGTGCTCCTGGTGCTGGCCTGCTGTTCCCTGTGCCTTTGCTGCTGCTGCAGTGTCCCTTCCCAGCCCTGCAGTCTGACTCCATGCTGTGCTGGCTCCCTCCCTCCTTGCAGACGGTGCTCATGGACCAGACTCGCTTCCTGGAGATCCAGCTGGAGCTGGAGCAGCTCCTCGTGGTGGGGACAGTGCTGCTGGTGACATTCAGTGCAGCAGGCCCAGCACTCATCGATGTGCCTGGATTCGCTGAGAAAATCAAAACCATCGTCAAGGTGCTGCTGACGGGAATGCATCTCCCGTGAGTATGGCACAGTCCTGCTCTCAGGGGCAGCTGCAGCTCTGCTGTCACCCTGGAGAATGATCAGTTAAGCATTTTTCTGGCTGGGGACTGCAGGAAGTGCAGAGGAGGTGATGAGGGCTTTCTATGAGCCTAGGCTGACAGCTTTTCTTCAGCTTACTCACACAGAGCTATCTTTTCTTGCTCTGCTGTTTCATTATTTGTACAAGCTGCTTTTTTCAGTGTTTTTCATGGTGCCAGGCTGGCACAGGAGAGTGCCAGCAGCTGCCTCTGCTCAGAGTTTGGGCCAGGCTTCCCAAAAACCTGAGTGTGGCACAGTGAGCTGCCTGCAGATTTAGTGATTACAGCTACGGGTTTTGCTTTAGTCAGAGCTGTCCTCAGGCAGAAAGTCAGCTCTTATGCGTATGAACTGTTCAGGCTTGAAGTCTTGAATGTTCTCCTACTTCCTTGCTTTAGATCTCAGCTTCATTTTTCATGTATATATAATTATATTAATCTTTATAATTGACATTATGCTTTTCCACTACATTTGATAAATAAGGCAACTCTACTTGAATGGTTTATTTTTAAAAAGTGGGAAAACAGTGAGTAACTAATAGAGTTATGCTGTACCTCATGTTTTCTAGCTCCTTTAACCTGAAGGAATCCCTGGCCACCGTGGGTGAGAAGGTGTGTGCTGAAGTGAACAGCTGCCTTTGCCAGCATGGCTTTACCCCGTTCTCAGCTGAGAGAGAGGCTGTGCTGAAGGGGCAGATCCAGGCGGTGGCCAGCCCAGATAACTCCATCTGCAAGCTCATAGGTGGGTCTGGAGAGGGCTCTGCTCTCCCTGCCTGTGCAACTGGGGCTGCAGCTGGGGCTGGAGGGTGTGCAGGGCTCCTCTTTCCACCTTGTTTCCACCTTGTTTCCACCTTGTTTCCACCTTGTTTCCATGTTGTCTTTCCAACCTGCTGATCATTTTCAGGCTTGTTTCATTTTACATGAGGTTAGCTGTTTCTGATTCACAGTCTCTTTTGAAAATAAACCAAACCCATTTTTTTCCAGATTCTCGAATTCAAAAGTTTCTGGAGAATTATCTTGCATCCAGTCACCAGAAATCATTGCCTGCCATTCCTGGAGGATTAGGCCCTATTCAGAGGGAGCTGGAGGAGATTGCTGCCAAGTACATTCGTCTTGTCAACTACAACAGAATGGTCTTCAGCCCTTACTATGATGCAGTCCTTGGCAAAATACTGACTAAGGAAGAATCCCAAATTGTAGGGAAGTCAGAAGAATCATAAAACCAGTCTGTGTGCTACCAATACAGTATTGTCAGCTATTAAATAAAACTTGTACCAATATTTGTCTAGGAAAACAGCTTTCCATGTAAATACTGGTTCCTTTTAACCCATGAGTGGTGACTGATGAGGGAAATACAGGAGATACAAAAAGGTTTCTGAGGTAAAAGATGGAAGATGCATTTCTAATACAATTATGCAACCTGGAGGGGGATATCATAGGAGTTTTCTGGCTACAATTTTTAGATTTTTTGAGCTGATGATAGGCTGGGCAAGTTTAAGAACCAAACTTTGTATTTAAGTGGCTCATTTTAGGGCATTTAACTCTTAATTTACAGTGAACTTAGTTTAATTTATCCAGAGCTGATTAGCAATGGTTCTTCCCAGAAGAAATGATTTGGTTTTTAAAAAAATCTAACTTTAAAGAATTAATAAAGCTAAAATTCTAAAGAACTTTGCCAGACAAAACACCAAGCCAAGCAGCACTTTACTGTAACATTATGGTGAGTATGGTAGGCTTACTAGTTTTTTCTGTATTTTACTGCATTTTTAATAGCATTTTTTTGCTGTTTACCTGCAGATGTTACTAAACATAATATATTTTTGTAGCAAATTTTCTGGTTATTGGGTAACTGTCCTCTGCTATGTACAGTACTCCCAGAGGTGGCAATCTTATAGATTGCAGCTGTATTTATATCTTGTAAAGATTTCAGAAAGGGCAGAGCTAAAATGTTTTGATAAAAGTGGCATTTCTTACCTTTTTTTCCTAGTAATTTACTCCTTTTTAGGTGAAATACTAATTTTAAAGTAAATTGTCATTTCCAGAAAGTGGATTTAAAGTGTGTGAAACTTTAGGCTGAAAATTTTGGGTTTTATTTAAAAACTACAACAGGAGATGGTTGCATATTCAATCATGTCTTCAAAAATATCCAGGAAGTGTAGAGCACTGTGGGCAGTATAAGTGATTTTAATGTACTGTGAGATGTGAATGGTTTGATGTTAGTTTGAATATACAGGGAATATTTTAGTAGATTTTTTCACTTTGTAGAGGTGTTTTTGAAACTTAGAATATTTGTAGGTCTTGAACTTAATGAGCTATGTGTTGTATAGAGGAGAAGAGCCCACTGATCTTACATTGCAGTCTCAGGCTCAGCTGGGAGGTAAGTGAAATTTTCCTCTGGTTGAGCACAACAGTGTATTACAGTAATCAATATTTGATGGTTTTATGAAAGCAAAGTTTGTAGTTACACACAGTAAGTGGCCCAAGTATGAGGTTGTCCAAACCACAGTGTGCTATCTTTAAAAAACAATCAACAAGGTATGTGAAATAAATAAATAATGGGGTCCTTGTATTGCCAGCAGGCAGGTTAATTTAGGAATCAGCCAAAGTAACAGAACTTGGAGAAGCAGGTAATTATGATCCACTGTTGATGCCTCCCTTTCCAGTTTCCTTTGAATATCAGTATGGATAAAGCTGCACCAACTTTGTGTTTGGAAGGGGGTAGAAGAAATAAGACCTTATTTTCTATATTAGTCTATGCAACTCTAAACCAAATCTTTTCTCATTCATTACAAACCCCCTTCCTGAAAGGAAAAACCCAGCAAAACCCTGGGAGAGTTCATCAGCTCAGACAAGTGATTTTTCTCTTGGCCAAATGTACTCAGCCAGCAAAATGAATGTCTGTCTTTGAATCCTTCTATGAGAACTCAAAAATGAGGTTGGTTAGCCAGAAAAAAGAAGGGTTCTGAGTAGGGTCTATTTAATTGTTCAGATCAGTGAAGGATTCTACAGAGGTTTTCAAGGCTGCTGCCTCAGCTTGCTGGGCTTTGCTATGGGAGCAGGCTGTGCCTCCCAACACAGCCCAGAGCTCTGCAGCTGCACCAACTGCTCAGCCTGTGCTGAATGAGCCACCAGAGCCATCCCTGCTGGAGACAGCAACAGGATAGAGAACCAAGGCAAAGCTGATTTCAGCTTTGGTAAATGACAGCTGCACAAGTTAGAAATTGCTGCTGTTTTTTTATCTTTCAGCACCGCCTAGGAGCTGCCTTTAGAGGCAATTTCACTGACTAGAGTTAGATGAGATACAGGACGATCTCGAGGGTGTGAGGGGGAACATCATGGTGAGACAGGTACCTAGAAAAGCCCTTGAAAGGTGTGTGACTGATGGCAGAGTGAAGGGCACTGCCTTAGCAGTGGACAAAATCCTCATTGAGGAGAGGGCTGCTCCCAGGGCTGGGATTCAGGATCCAGGGCCCATGAGGGCCTGCTCCTGCCATGGAGGAGCAGTGCTGCCACCAGTGCTTGTATTGCCTGCAGGGTTCATAATCCCATCTCTCCTCTTGGGAGGGGTTTGATCCTGAGCCTTCATGTAGCAGAAAAATCCTAGAATGAGGCAACAGAGTGCAGTACTCACCTGTGGCTCCACTCTCACCTCCAGGGCCCACTCAGAAGGAACAAATGCTCCTGGCACAGGTGCTGGGGACCTTTCAACAGGAAAGATCTAAAGGAACTGCAATAAAAGCATGGTAATGATTCTCCCAGGTTGTTCTTCTTAACGAGAGTTTTTGACAAACAGTTTCTCTACATCCTCTCTAAAACAAACAGGGAGATGAAACTGAGTGGCAGAGCAAGGAGGACATTCCAGGATGGCTGGGGCCAGCCCCGTCTCCATGTGCAGGTGCTGCTTCACCCTTTGCTTTGGCAGAGAGGAGCCCTGGCTGAGTGGGAATGTCTTTCATTTGCCCCAGGCTCTATCCTATAGTCCAAGGGATTCTTAGGATCTTATCAGAGTGCAATTCCAAACAGCCAATTCCAAGTGAAAAGCTGAAGTACACATAGAAACTGCTTGGAAAGCTCACATAGTGTTTTTTTAGCTTGTTTGAAGATAACAAGTGCAATGATGTAGCTGATTATTAACATTTAGCTTTGTACATTACATGGAAGACCAGTGCAGGTATCCAGGACCAGGCTGTGTGAACGAGTGCTCCTGGACTAGCCACATTGAACTGAGTTAGTCTCACGATGCTGTCCTGGAATTACAAGCCAAAGTGTGCTGTATCCTCTAGAAAATGGAAACCAAGCTCATTCTAATATGTATGCTCTGATCAATTTCCTGTGACGGTATCATTAGCATTGCTTTTGAAGTGGCTGAGTAATATTTAAGAAGTACCTTGTTGTGTTTGAATAAAACTAGAATGAGGCATGATGTTATGGATATCCTTTTATTTTAAAGGAATGTTTTTTTGTTGTTTTTTTTTTTAAATTTTCACCTACAAAACAGATTCCTTACATTCTGCCATAAATAAAAACGAACAATAAGGCAGGACACTACATGAACAAACTGAGAACAACTGTTTTCCAGAAAATGTGAATTAAAAATGCTTCACAAGTATAAGCCATCCAGTTTTTAAAATAAAACTGTTGAAAACCTACAAGAGTTCAAGTGGTAGATGTGTACACCCTCGAAGAACAAAATACAGTTTTGACATTTTGCACTTTTGGTTTTGAAAACCGAGTTTTGTTCAGAGCACATTCTAAGGTTGTTCGGGCTGTTTTCAGATCAAGAACCATATGGGAGAAGAGGCACCACAGTAACAAAACCATTTTCAAGGATTTTTTTGTTTGCAGCTGTCCCTTTTAAATGCTTGACTTTTAAGAGACTGATTCAATGCAAGTCTTTGTCTGTCGCAGCAGAACTCCAAACTTGTTTCACCGGATTCTCTTTTGCTGCCGTGCTCTGTAAATGTCATGTACAGGGGGAACTACAGATCCTTTCTCCTCATCATCATCAGAATCCTCATGTGATCTCTTCACAGCCTTGTTGAGAATGGTGTTGTTTTCCACAGGTCCATTGCCTTCCACAGCTATTTCAGGCAGGCCGCCCGTGATTATCCGTACAGCTTCGTCAACAGCTTCACAAAGAGACACAGAACCACTCAGTGTGTGACACTCAGACCCCTGAGCAGCACCCAGCACCCCAGCAGGGACACCCACAGACACCTCGGGGACACTTCTGCAACATAAGACACTTTTCCTGCCCTGTTCTACAGACTGAGCTGTGGTGAACACCAATTATAAAGGAAATGCTGCTGCTCCAGCTCGAGCCCTCCCTTTACACAGGAATTGAGGTCAGTTGAGAGCTTTAATAAAACAGGAAGGCCTCTTGGGAATCAGGGTAACTAGTTCATGATTCACCAGAAAGGCTGCAGAGCAAGTCAGTGTCTGCATCTCAACAGAGGAAGCCTCAAAAATACCCTGTATAATTTAAATAGATATTTTAGTTTCACTCAAAGAAATTAAATCCTACATTTCTTTCTCTGTGATAATTTTTTCCTTAAACTAACTAGGGGGGTAAAGAGTAGCATATTATCATCTGCTGTAAGGATCTGTGCTGTTTCTCTGTTCCAGAACTCTCCTTCCCTTCTTTGCAGGAGCTCAGAAAGCACTGCCTGCAGCTTGTGCCCAGGCACTGCAGCAACGTGCACTCAGAGTTATCCCCACCAATGACCTCACCATGCTGCAAATTTGTAATTTCATGTTACAGCTGCAATTCTGCTGGAAATGCTGCCTTTAAAGGGTAGTCTCAAAATCTTCATTTATTTCTTTCAACTGATGCCACCAACATATTAAAAGAACAACTGGTGATTTGCAGTTTTTTGACTTTTTGTTACCTCCCTCCAGGTAAATATGCAAACACCTCTATGCAGATTCCAGCCCAATCTCCTCTGCTCTTAAACTCTAATTACAATCTGCAAATGAGGTCTGGGTTTTAGACAGCAATATCCATATGTAAACCCAAGTCTTATGCAGCACTAGCACAGCCTCCAGAGAGGACAAGTAACTTACTGTCTGGCAGTTTGCATCTTCTGAATATCTCCATGAGCTCATCCACTTGAACAAAGGGACCCTGATTTGTTACCAAAGGGAAAATAAAAGTTTAGAAGGTTATTTTCAATAGAGTGATACACACTGTGGTTCTGTCATGACAGAATGTCTTCCACAGCTTTCTGAAATGTTCAGAGCTCTTTAAAACAAACCTGAAAACAAATAGGAGGTGGCAGGAGCTTCATGAGAACTACAGCTGCTGGTGGAACAGGAAATACCCCGCCTGGGACAGGATGTAAACCTGGAGCTGTGGGGAGAAAAACTGGGTGAAGCCAGTGCAAGACAGCTGGACTAGAGCTGCTTTTGCACTGCATTGTTGTTTGATACAAGTAATTAGTACCCTGTTCCCTTTGCCTCTACTAATTCCATATTGTACACGCAGCCATCTGCTCTGTGAGCAGTTTGTGTAACAGCTCATTACCATTTACCAGACCCCAAACTCCTTGTACTTATTTCCATGTGACCTTGGCATTAATTAAAACACACATGCCTTTAGCAACGCAGTGAAATGACAGCCTAGGAGTTAAGTACAGGTTTAGGTGACTGAGGAGTAGGAAAGCCTCTGATTAGGCTGGCTGAACACCCAGGCTCCTAACTCGCCACAGGTGAAACACAACCACTTCCCAAAGCCTGGCTTACGTGCTAAGTGCCTTGGCTGAAATGGAATCATCTGCTGAGTGTCTGGTTTGGGATATTCAGGTTTCCTGTCGACTTCATCCTTGAGGACAGGCACAATGGAAGGTGCAACCACAGGGTCTGGAATTATTGCTGCTAGCTTGGCACGGGAGACATCCTGTGAAAGCCAATTAGAGAGCGCTGAACTTGGCAGGATCACATTGCTTGCTTCAATTACAGAACAAAACCTCACTCTGCACCAGTCACTTATTCTCACTTTGTCTTCATTATCATTTCAGACGTCCTCTTACAAGACCATCTGGGCAAAACTTGCACATTTTAATCCTACAGTGTCCCAGCTGGGAATGGAAACACTGGTTTCTGTTACTGAATGGGATAGTGTTTGTCATTTTCGACCCGCTCCTTTTTTAGGTTAAGAGGATTTAGGTGAACAGGTGCAGACCACTAGGCCTTCACAACTATCATTTCTCCCTCATTTCGTTCCCTAGATTGCTTTATCTGGAAAAGAAGTAAAGCATAAGGCAGTCAGCAGGCATGCAAAGCATCAGTTCAAACAGGATTATGTTTTGGCATGTTCCAAGCAGCAGAAGTCAGCCCCAGGCTGCACCATCTTAGGTACACGCTGCTCTGCATGCACTTAGCAAAATGTACTTGCTTGTAAGCTCACATCTCACTTCAAAATAACTTTGCCCCCAGTGCATTCAAAGACAATTATTCAGTGGCTCAATGTGAATCTGATTTCCACCTACCAGATTATTTTTCAGCTCTGTGATGGGCAACAATACAGCTGCTTTGTTAACTTTGGCATCTGTATTTCTCATAAATTATTTTTCTGTGTAAGAATTAAGTGGAAGCTGAGGCACTGTTTTAGAGGCAGGGATTGAGGGCTCTCTTCCTGTCCATGCAAATGGCAATCAGCTGTTTCTGCTTCTCTGGCAGCCTTAAAAAAATGTAAACCAATATCCTGTTCTGTTCTAATGATTCCCCAAAGTGTTAAATGACAGAAATAGTAAAAATGCATGTGGTTAGAAACAAAACAGGAGACCACCAGATACAGGGGTCTGGCCTAGACTTTGAACTCCACATGGCAGCACCAAAGCACTTTACCCCTAAGAAACAACTGGAAAAAAAGGCAGCCACTGATCCCTGTCAGGAGCTTTCCTCAGCCATTCACAGCAAACATTGGGACTGCAGCATGTGGTGTTTGATGCAGCTCCCAGTGATGTCAGGGGAGCTTTGCCACCTCAGAGCAGGACAGCCACCCATATTTCACACAGGTGACCTAATCCTACAAATTTCCCAAGGAATTCTGGTTTCTGAAGGAGCTCAGGTGTGGAGGCCTGTAGCTGCATGGTGATGGCATTAACACATCGACCTTTCCATGGGAAGATGAGAGGCAACCAGGAATACCCAAAGCTGCAGCTGGTACTGATGGTCCTGCTTTACCTGCTTTTCTAGCAAGGGGAAGGACTGCAAGGCTAGTCCTAAACAAGGAATTGCTCAAGATTCCTATGACTGAAAAGAACAACAGTGAACTGTTCTTACTCACTCACCTTATAACCAAGGGCCTTCAGCTCGCTGGCAGAGCAAGGGTACAGATCCATGAACTTGTACCTGTCCACCAGCAGAGCTGTTTCTTTGCCCTCATATTCTTCCTTGAATGCTGTAAACCTCCGTTTTTCCACTTTCAGGATGCTGGCCAGATCCCCAATGTTACTTTCAAAGGCTAAAAACCGAGCCCAGATTTCCCTGGAACAGAACAGGGACACTGAGAGTTACTGAAGGAGGAAGCATTGCTGAGCACAACCCAATTAAAACCACACAAGAGACAGACCCAAAGGAGGCCACCTGGGAGTGCATGGCCATTTCTGTTATTTACTTTAGATGCATCTAAAATAGGCATTACCCTGCCAGTGCCTTCTATATTTCTGTAAGAGCTTTCAGTCTGGTGGACTGCAAAGGAGTTTGTTACAGAAAGGAAAGGATTGCTGGTGTCAAGGACTTCAGCATTTGAGGTGAGCTTTTATCAAACACTCTGCTCATCCAGTACACAGAGCTTCACTCTGATGCTGATATGGGAAGGACTTTTCACCATGTATTATGATCTAGTTCCTCTGCACAGACCAGCATATTCTAGCTGGCAAGAACACAACAGGCAGTGCTTCAGAATTTTATACAGCCCAAAATATATATAGTTACTGCTGATTTCTCCATGGAAAATCTCATATATAACTTAAGCAACATCTGACTGTATTTCTGGACTTGATTCAACTTTCAATTTAGCTTTGGAGTTCACCTTTCAAGAACTTAAGCTTTTAAGTTCTTGTGTTTTCTCACTTTCAAATCGGGCATGAAAGTATTTCTCACAAAAGATCAGTACTGAAGTGCAGAATGAATGTGCACAGCAGTGCCATATTTGATTCCTTAGTTTTGATGCTTTTGTCTACCAGAATAATAATGGTGAAGTGAACCCTCAGACTGCAAGTCTTTGGTGAGCATTTTTTTTTTTTTTGAGAAAGAAACTTAAAAAGTAGCAATGAAAATATGGCAGTGAGCAGTTCATCCAAGTCCTTTCTGGCTCTTTCCCTATTTTATTTTCATGGCTGGGAGATGCTCAGCACTCTCCTCAACAAATTCCTGACTCACTTTTTCAACTCAGACCATTGAATCCTTACTGTACAGGAGGATTTTGTGTTCTACCCCCAACAATCCTGCATCAATGAGGTTTTAAAGTCAATAAATAAATGAATTTCACTAGAAATGGGATAGGGACTTTCCCAAATCTGTCACAGTTGTTGCTATTTTGGACAGCATGAAGAGGGGAAGGAACATCTGTACCTAATTTTGTCCTGCTGTTCATGTTTCTAATTTCTTTGGGATATTTATGGTTGAAAGTGGTTATGTATCTTTCCCAGTGCAGTGAAACTGCTTTTGCAGACCTACCCAGATTTCTCAGGTGGAAGGCTCCCTGAAGTTAAAACACGTTCAAACAAAACTCTTGTATTGTTGTCCTCTTTAAAAATAGAAAGAAAAAAAAATCACACTGAGTAAAATAAGTTAAATACAAGTTAAAAAAGAGATCCATTCAAAGAGATGTGTACATTGAATTAAGTATAAGGCTGACTTTCATGGATTTGAATTTCAGTAAGTATTAAAAGAGATCTGAGTGCCCACATAAAACTTCACTGATGTTAAATTCCAATGTGAATTTGTTCTTTGGAAGTCTGTTTTTATTGATAGCGACAAACTGATCCTAATACAGGTTCTTTTATAACAACACAGCTGTTGCTTGGCATTTCTTCAGGATTTCTGGGGGTTTTAATCCATTTTCTTTAATTATCTCAATAGCATATGCTGGTAAATTTAAATTTGGCCTTTCGATTCATTATTTCCCCTTTAAATCAGGGCAATATTAATATGCTTGTATAGTCATCAAAAGTCCTCCCAAAATTATTAGACCTGGTTCCCAGCAAGCAGTCAGTCTTTGCACATTGCCAGCTGGGGGGATGGAGAGGTTGGTGGGTTTGTTCCTAAAACTGCCAGCTCCTGCCCTGTGCATTGCACCACCTCTTACCCTTACAGTTCAGAAATCCATTCTCCTGGGTTTCAGGAGTTCTTCTGGGTTATTAAAATAGAGCAATAAACTAGTGAGTTTTAAGATAATATTTTCTCATGGCAACCTACAGAAAGGTATTGTTAATATTCATGTAGGTCCACAATAACTTAGTGCAAAATTAAATATACTTTAACTTGGATAAAATCTCACAGTTTACAGCTCACAGGAGAAAAAGCCCTCAAAATATTTAAACTCCCAGTGCCTGAAAAACCCAGGTACTGCAGTCTGACAGGAGATGAATAGTGCCTGGTGCTGCAGAATCCACACAGCAGCTTAGGTTTCCTTTTTAAGAAGGCCATTCAGCCCCTGCCCCAGGGAATCCCACCCAGAGCCCTTCCACCACCACCTCCACCTCCTGCCCGGGTCTGCCCAGCCCCTGTGCCCCTGTGCTCTGCTCTTTCCATTGCAGATCCCCTTCCAAGCATGACTGGTAGGTCCAGTGCTGATTTTATATCTTGCTCATCTCATCTCATCTCATCTCATCTCATCTCATCTCATCTCATCTCATCTCATCTCATCTCATCTCCCTGGGGAGAACGAGTTTAAATTCATTCCAGTCAGGACCAGCTAATCCCTCACTCCTCTCATGCTGACTGTAAACTCCTTTAGATCTTTTTCCTCAGGATTCAGATTCCTCAGTGTACTTCCCAGTGTAAACTCCTGCACTGCCAGGGAGTCTCAATTTGGAAAGTTCACTCTCCTCCCTTCAGCAGAATCCAGATTTAATGTCACCACACTTCTGGAGCTCCAGTACGGACAAACCAGCAGGTTTTGTGTTCAGATTAACTGCTGAGCTTCGTGAATAGGTTTCATTGCTCTTCAAGAAGAATTTAAATACCAAGAACTGGGCCTAAACTCACAGAGTAATGCTTCATTAGACCTCTCAAAGCTTAAAGCTTACCATTAAGGTGGGAAAGGTAGTCGATATATGCCAGTACATATTCTGGAATGTCCCCATATTTTTTCAGCCCTAGCTCAAAAATCTTAAAGGCCACAGACTTATCCTGCAAACATTGGGGAAAAAAAAAATAGTTATTAGCTTCAGTTCACTGTGCACCCTCCTGACACTTGTTTAGGATCAGGGTGAGCACCTGTGGTTACCTTACTACAATAATACTCCATTAAAGCTGCAGTAACATAGACATGGTGGCGGGTCCGGGCATCCTCCCTCGCTTTCTTAAATATCGTCCTTCCGGATTTAATGCCTTCTGCTCGCCTTGCAAATTTCATGTACTGGATATAAACCTAAGGTGCACATTAATATTTAAATAGCATCAGTGCTAACAAAGGATACCAGAATATCATTAAGTTTTTTACTATGTCTGAAATGATCTTGACTCACAAAACACAGCAAATGAATTGTGATAGAAACAAAGCTGTCTTGTGCCTCTATGTTGTTTTGCTTTAAATACTGAGGCAAACCTTTTTGTGGATATATTTTTTTATTAAAAGATGGAATACACCTAAGACTGATCCCATGAAAAGACAGTAGTTAACACACAGAGTTTTCAAGGAAGGGGAGGTAAGGAGATCAATGTCCTTCACCTAAGCTGGTGCCTTCAGAGAACTCAAGGCTTGTAAAAACGGTAACTTTCCAATGAAGTTAAAGTGCCCATAAAGCCAAGGAACAGCCAAAAGGCCTGATGAAGCATTTTACTGTACATTACACAATCCAAGATACAAATCATCCTGCCTGCAAGTCTTTATACCTGATCAAGGAAATAATGAATGCACTACTTAATTCAGCAGCCAATTTGTGATTTGCATTTCTTTGGGATTCAACTTTCCTTCACTCTGAATTAGATCACAAACAGCAGCATTCCTCAAGCAGGAAGAGCTGGTACATGGTTTCCCACAAAATGTGCCTTTGGGAACCATTAGGATGTGTCTTTAAAGACTGGCAAGTGTCAGTAAATGGATACCTCTCCTCTGACACTGACCTGTTGTTTAGTGTTAGACTTCACACCTTCTTTTGCCTCCTCATGCTTTGTTGTGTCTGTTTATAATAAACTAAATAACTTTTTGAGGGCAGGTTACTTCTGACACCACTTGTTCAGCACTACCACAGCTGGCACATGGACAGTGTTTACTGTGTCACTTCAGCAGAGGTACAGCAACACTCTGATACCTACATGATGCATTACAGACTTATTTGCAAACTACATGGCCACAGGATGGTTATGAAATATTTTATATCTTTTATCTTCATTCCTTGTTGTAAAAGACTGTGTAAAAGAGACAGAGGAGCAAAGTGCACACGACTCAGTGTATTTCAATGGATTAGACTGCAATTCTGCCAGCTCAGTACTCCACCCCTGTGACCCAAGGAACTCCTGGAAGTGCTTCCCCACTCTGTGCATGCACTGGGTGACAATCCAGAGGAAGTGGAGGCACTGGGGATGATCGTACCAGCGTGGGATCGATGTCCTCGATGGCCAGGAGCCGGTTGTAGATGCTGTGCACTTTCTCGTACTTCATGCGGCTCTGAGTGAGAGCAAACACAGACTGCTCAGAAACTCCCTTCCAGATCCTCTCCCAGAATGCAAAACTCAAGCTGAAGACAAAACTAGAATTTTCCTGTTTCCATTTTTCCCTGTCTGAACACTGTGTATGTCAGTCCCTTTGCTCAGATACATATTCTCTCTTGTGCAGGCATTTTTTACTTCCCACATTAATTTCCCACTAATGGTTACCTACATGCTTTTCAGGAGTCTCTGAAGTCTTTTTCTAATGTAGTAATACTGCAGCAGAATTGCCATTGGAGATGTTTGGCATAAAAAGACTGTATCCTTTATCTCTGTCTAAAGTAATGTGCAGATAGGTAGGAAAACCACCTTCTTAACTCTCCAACCTACACATTTCCAATAGCCCATTCTGTTCCCTGCCAGCTGTATTGTGCAGCCTTGAAAAGACAGGACACAGCATACAGGAGGCTGCACTGAAAACCAAGGAAGGATTTTTCTTTTACAGGCAAAGGCTTTTTTCCCTCCCTGTTGTCCTGAAGTTCTTCCTGCAAAGATTCTTTCATGATAAAATATGTGGGCAAACTGTACCCCCCAGAGGACTCCACAGCCCTCATGTGACCAGTGGGAAACAGCCTTTATTCCTGGTGGAATAAACACCACTGGGGCACTGCTCCTTGTGGAGACTGCACAGCAAGATGGTGGCCTGGGGAAAGAGACTTCTCCAGAGAGCTCAGCAAAGGTGGCTCCCATCTTCTGTCCCAGCTGTGCCAACACAAACATCAACTCCCCAAGAATCAGACAGGAAAGGTGCCCTTTATGCCCATTTTAAAAGTGAAGAAGCTGATGCTCTGGGAAATGGAAATTTGCAAGCATTTCATCTTCATGATAATTTCAGAAATATAGCCAATATTGAAATGGAAAGACAGTAGATTTTCAAGACTTTTTTAGCTCATACTATGGGCTTTTCCTCTCCATTTTGTCAGGTCCATCTCAGAAACACTGAATGAGAATAAGGCTAGAAGAATCAGTAAATTAACTCTACACAATTTTGTGTACTCAGTATGTTTCAAATAAATGACATTATTAATGGGAGATATATTTGGATTTTAATGTCAGTACATCACTATTTTTGCTCACCTCTTCATAATCTGCATATGCAAAATAAAGAAGCATATTCTTCTTTAATAAAGTGCTGATCGCTCTTTCATAAATATTAGCAGCCTCATCACTGAAAAGTTTAGCATTGTTCATGTCCTGTTATAAAATAAGTATAATAATACAATTGTTCAGCATGTGTGACAACGAAGGCCAATTTATGGAATATCTTCTGTATGTACAAGCCCCAGAGAATTTCCATTCAGTGCTCCAGCAAAGAGATAATCATCTCCCCAGTACTTATGGAATCACAAAGTCAGGCCCAAAAAATCCCCCAAGCCTAAAACTAGCCGAGATTGAAAGAATTTTTCACAATTCTTATCTAAAATGCGGATGTTTTTATTTCTTACAATTTTTAATTTCCCCTCTTGAAAATTCTGAACATGTTACACCTATTTTTCACACCCCCCTCCTTGATTCTGAGGAAAAAGTGACAGTACACCATGTCAAAGCCAGGAAATAAGAGAAAGCCAGTGGCAAGCTGCTTACCCCTTTCTCAGCCAGCAGCTTGCTGGACTGCTCGAGGTACTGAGCTGCTTCATACCAGATGTCTGGGTGATGGCCCAGCACCAGGAGACACTGCTCATAGGCAAACATCACTGTGGGCAAAACAAGCAAGAAACACTCCTTGGAAACGGTACCACCATTGTAACAACCCAAGTATGGAATGCAAAATTCATCAAATAAATCAGACAACACCAACACTAATTGGCTTTGAATACAGTGATCACTACAGCAGCTCTTTTGTTATTGCCAGGAACTTCATGAACCATAACCAGCAGCTTAAACCTGCCTTGTCCATAGAGGAACAAGCACTCCCTACTCAAAATCAGCCATAAAATCAGGCTGCAGTCTACTGTTTTCTGACCTGCACTGGAGGTTCAGTGGCACACAACTATAGCACTGTATCCCAAAATCCATTTATTGCTTTCAGCTTGGCTTTAGCAAAATCTAGATTTTTTTTAAATAAAAAAACACCCACCCAATTCAAGAAACTTGATAACTTCTACTCCAGCACCATCCCTGAACACCAAATCACGTCATGACTTATGCTGGAGTTGACAAATACAATTCCCTATGCCCTAGCCCAGCATCTAATTTAATTACCTCTTTTTGTTATGAGAGTTTGATCTTCTGTTCGTAGAGGGTTGCTCTTTTCCCACTGGATGTACTTCTTCCACATGTCCACCTGCTGAGCCTCCTGGGGGGTGTTCTGTGGGGGCACGGAGGGAGCGTTGCGGTCCAGCCCCTTCATCACTGTCTCATATTCCTGAAACAGGAGCAAGGCTTTGAAGAACAGATTTAAACACACTGAACACTAACTTTAGGTTATGCTTTCTAAAACAAATGGAAATATTTTAGCATACCAACCCTATTAGTCTGACACGCTTTTATTTGAAGTAAGAACCAAGTTTAACGCTGGTCTATAGAATTAAATAGAAGAAAATAGAATAGAAAATAGAATTAAATAAAAGAAAAGTCAACAGAAGGTTGTACCTTTGCCACACGTCGTGCATTCATATAATCTCTACTCCTGTCCTCGATCATCTTCTTGGCTAAGTGAATATTGATGCCCTGGAGAAGGGTGAAAAAAGGAATTGGGAATGTGCAATTTCACTTTGGACATAGTGAATCTTATTTTATACAGGAAAGAGCTTGAAAGGAGATGCAAAAGTAGCAAGGACAAAGTTGTTTTAAAATCCCAATCCCAAAATATTTATTTCACCTAATAAATA
>VZTT01008052.1:44625-65820 GCA_013400855.1 Buphagus erythrorhynchus | reverse complement strand
AAAAATTGAGTCTGTCTTCTCAGCTCCAGTCATCCTCTTCCTGCCCCACGAGGCACATGCTCAGCACCTTCTCCAGCCCCCCCAGAGGACACCTACTGTGTCTCCACTTACCCCTTTGTGCAGTTCAGCTTCTCAGGCGCATCCTGCTAATTTAGCAGAGCATCCCTGAATAGCTGGTGTTGGAGCAGGGCTTTATCATAGCCAGATGCTGTTGATGACTTGAGGTTTGGCTTTTGTTCAGTGAGAAGAGCTCTAGCTATTGAAGCACTGAGTCTGGGGCTGGCTATTGCGGAGCCAGATGGTTTCGTTCCAAATGTTTAAATTCTATAAATCTTTAATCTATAAATTCTGTTGTCACTATGGAAATGATAGGTTAAATTTTGCAATCCTTGTAGATGGTTACCCTCTGAGTAGATATCATCAAAGATTAAAAAGTCATTATTTCTTGGCTTTTTATATATTTTTCCTTCTTTGTCATTTTTGTATAAGTTCCTACAGGGGAAAAAATTATTCCAAGTTCTGAGTTGAAGAACATCAGAAATCAGCTTCTCTGAACTGAATTTGAAAGAATTTTTTCCAATGCATTGCTCCTCTTTGGTCTAGATGCAATGTTGAAGGCCTTGGGTGTATTTGTGAATTTTTTTATGATTCATATTCCAGCCAACTGCAGATTTTATTCTCTCGGCAAAACGTGTAAAATATCACAGAAAAGGCATTACTCGTTTTTACTCTTGTATTTTTTGTTTTAGGCCTGTAAGAAGCACTATTTTTCTTCCCTTAAATCTTGGTAGGTTCTGGTGGTGCTGCTCGTGGCCTGTGGCTGACTGCTGAGGTTGAGGGCACCACGCTGTGCCTGTCTGCCACCAGCATCACTTTGGGAGAACAATGTGGTTTGAAAACCTTGGAGAAGTCCTGTCCCTGCTCCCTCTCCATGCTGAGGGTGGGGGATGGCTGCTCTGGGGTGTGGGTGGGCTACATGCCCTGCAGAAGGACTGAGCTGCACAGTGCCAGCCTTGGGATGGGCAGTGTGGAAATGGGGGCTTGTGGCTTTCACAGAATTCACAGCATTCACAGAATCACTGGGTTGGAAGAGAACTCCAAGATCATCAAGTCCAACCCATGCCCTAACACCTCAACTAAACCATGGCACTGAGTGCCACATCCAGTCTTTTATAAACACATCCAGGGATGGTGACTCCACCACCTCCCTGGGCAGACAATTCCAGTACTGTATCACTCTTTCCATAAAAAAACTTTTTCCTAATATCCAACCTATATTTCCCTTGGCACAGCTTAAGGCTGTGACCTCTGGTTCTGTCAGTGCTGCCTGGAGACAGAGCCCAACCCCACCTGAGCACAGCCACCTTTCAGGGAGCTGTGGAGAGTGATAAGGTCACCCCTGAGTCTCCTTTTCTCCAGGCTGAACAACCCCAGCTCCCTCAGTCCTTCCTCACAGGGTTTGTGTTCCAAGCCCCTCACCAGCCTTGTCACCTCCTCTGGATGTGCCCAAGTGTCCCTGCCAGCGCTGCCCTGCCTGGTTTTACCTGGGCCATGTCAGGAGGTGCCTTGCAAGGCATGGGACAGTCCCACTATGTGGCAGGCTGTACCACGGGCTGAGGGGATGCTGCTCTGGCTGAACACAACTGAGAGCCAGCAAACCTGATGCTTTTTAAAGCAATCCCATAGTCTTACAACAAACTGTATACCTGCTCAGCTATGGATTTGGGAGATGAAACATACCTTCTTGCAAAGAAAAACAGTTGCTGGTGCAGCTAGGTGAGTTCACAGATCTGAGCTAGAGGGGCAGACAAGGGAAGAAAGATTTTTAACCTACTCCAGCCTCAATGTCCCAATGTCAAACCACATTTCTGTGTGACCCTGAACTATCACCTGCTCAGTGACTGCTGCAGGTAGTGTAAGCCTGATCAGCTCCTCAGGGACCTAACACCAGGCTCCAAAACGTGGGAGTGAAACCAAACAGACTACTCAGAGTCTGAGCCTGAGGACTTACCTGCAGTCATAAAACCAGTCTGGGCTCACCAGAGGACGTGCCCATCCCTCCCAAGCGTGCTGCCAGGGCAGAGCCCAGCCCTGCTGCCTGCCCACGCTGCCTGCCCAGGTGCTGCTGAGCAGGGAGAGGAAAACCTGCCCACTTCAACCACCCCCAAGGCAGCAGCTTGCAGTGAGCACTCCCTCAGTGCTGGTGTTTTGCTCCAGCATAACTTTAAACTTGTTAGGGACAAAGCTTTCAATGTATTTGCCTGAGTTTATGCAAATGTATTAAAATGAATGCAAATTGCAATCTATTGATTTTTTTAAAATGATATTGGCAGGCATGAATGAGGCAGAAACACACCGCACTGATTTTTCACTATCTTGCATCTTTTCAAGCACTTTACTCTTGTGCACAGTGAACAGAAGTGTCTGAAACTCTGTTTTATGCTCGCTTTGTGGAGGCCAGAAAGCTGAACACACAGTGGAGAGAAGCTGAGCCCAAAACTATTAACCATTTTGAAACTAAAGAGGATTACTGTCACCAGATCCGTGTATTGATGAACAGAAAACACACGGAGGGGAGCAATTTGTACTCGATGTGTGAGAGAACCAGAAGAGCTGGAACTTGTGTGTGCTGGGGAAAAACCCCAGGAAGGGAAAGGCCAGGGGAGGACTCAGCAGAGGTGCATGGAAACCGCACTGGGCAGCACTTGAGGGGGGCAGAGATGGGGAGAGCTGTGTTGGGAACCCCAGGAGCATGCTGCAAGGGAGTGGTGGTGACAGCCCTGCTGTGGAGACAGGCACTGAGTGATGCCTGGCCTGGGGCAGGGCATAGACCTGCAGCTGAGCTGCCCAAAACCAGGGCTGGGCACCTGAGGCACACAGGCAGTGGTGGGGGAGCTCTGGGATGCAGGGTCTGTGCCCCCAAAGCTCTGCTGCTCCTCAGCTCGTGCAGAGGCACCCCTGCCCCCAGCTGCAGCTTGTACCAAGTGACTTAGTGGTTTATTTTTGAATTCCTTTTTAGTTTATAATAACTGGCCTGAACCTTTGGGTTCTCCATCTCCTATCCATGTTATCCATTACTAGAGTAATAGTGTCTATCAATACCACATGGCTTTTATTTATGTGTGTTTGTTGAAGGATACACAAAAAAAGGTGACTCTTGATCTAGGGTACAGGACAGGCAGGTTGGGAAGGTGCTGGTGGGGGAGTGATTGCTGCCATGACTTAGCTGTGTGCTGAAGGATATCAGCCCTGTGCTCTGCTGGTGGGACAGTACATGGCAACATGCTTAAAGATTTTTATAATTTAATTTCAGTTTCTTTGTTTGTTTGAAGAATGGTATCCTGTGTTTTCTCTATAAGGTGGAAGGGGCTTTCCTTGCAGATGGTTTGAAGATGAGGGCTGGAAGGCTTGGGGAGGTACAGAGCAACCCAGTCTCCTGTCAGAATTTTCTTGGCAGCTTCAGTGAGAGGCCAGGCAAATCTGGGGGGTGCCTGGCAGAGGCTGTACAGCAAAACACAACCAAAGTGACTTTGGGACTAATGTTGTGCCCAGAGACAGAGCTTGACATTGGAGGGACTCAGCTCTTTGTGACCTTCCTGTTGTTATGTGCTGCCCCTCACCCTGACACTGTTGTCCAGCTTCTACCTGGTATGGCTGGGTCAGATGTCAGGTGATGGCTGTGTGGTGACCTGTGCAAGTGTTGCAATTTCAATGCATTCCTGGAAATGTGGTTAAATATCTCCAGTTACAACTTGAATCTGTTATGGTGGGTTGTGTATGTTTATTCTCTTTTTTTTTTCCTTTCTTTTTTTTTTTTTTTGGAAGTCCTCATCACAGCCTTGCAGGGGGAATGGGAACAGAAGTCAAACCTCTTTCATCTGAATATTTTCCTTTCAACATCAGGGAACTACGGGAAGGGTTTCATCCTGCACAGGCTCCTGTCCAAGAGTTTTCATCATCACTAAACTTTTGTGATAAGCTGAACTCAAATATTGGTCAGGGAAAAAATGCATAGGAGATGTGTTTGGTGTCCTTGGTATTGTAAATAATTGCTGGACAAGACGGAAGTAATGTGATGAAGAAGAATTGATGACCTCTATCAGAAACACTAATGAAACATTTCTGTTAGAAGGGAATTACATGGTCATGTTTGTATGGCTTTTCATAGGAAAATATTTCATATTAATTGGCTACAGTGCAAACCTTAGGATAGAAAATGGCTCCTTGTGTCTGGTTCTATATAGAAATCAACGAGGTAGAGCAAATTTGTTGCTAACCTGCAGCTTATATAATATTGCATTTATTGGGGAGTCTTAAATCCTAAATCTACTGTTATATACCCATTTATGAAGCAAACACCTAATGCTCTTCTATTGGTTTAATGTACTATTTGCTTAATGGACCATTGACATAATCATTTGATATAGATTCCAGTCATACTATGTTACCAAGACATGATATATTAATATAGCCCCATATTAATGGTGGAGGGCAAGCATGTTATATTATTATCCATGACCAATTAGTTTCTGGCTATCTTAGGGACACACTTCTCTAGGTGTTAGTCTTTATGAACCTGATTTTAAGAAGTCTGAGCATTCCTAGCTTCCACTGAAGTGAATTGTGTTTCCTGATGGATCCATATTTCCAGGTTACTCAAAGCCCCCTAATACAGCCTGTGAGCACATCACTGTTTCCACTTGCAGTTGGAGACTTTTAAGTTCCTTTACTGTTAATGGTTTTCTTCCATTTTACTCAATGGATAATCAAAAAATGCTTTTCTTTCCCTTTTTATCTTTCTTCTTGATCAACCAAAAGATGTCTATAAGGTCAGAAGGGACTGTTTCTGTCAGGAAGGCATGTGCTGCTCCAGGCTGAGGGCAAAGTGGCTGGAAAGCTGCCAGTGGGAAAAGACCTTGGGGTGCTGGTTGGCAGCAGCTGAACACGAGCCAGGTGTGCTCAGGTGGGCACACAGGCCAATAGCACCTGGCCTGTACCAGAAATAGTGTGGCCAGCAGGACAGGACATTGTGCCCCTGAGCACAAGCATTTTGAGGAGCAGCTGGGGGGACTCAGCCTGGAGAAAAGGAACCTTGGGGGGACCTTATTTCTCTCTACAACTCCCTGACAGGAGGGTGCAGCCAGGTGGGGGCTGGGCTCTGCTCCCAGGGAACAAGTGAAACAAGAGGAAATGGCCTCAAGTTGTGCCAGGATAGCTTTGGGTTGGATATTGGGAAAGATTTCTTCACTGAAAGGGTGGTCAGGCACTGGACCAGGCTGCCCAGGGCAGTGGGGCAGTTGCCACCCCTGGGAGGGTTTAGAAGATGTGTAGATGTGGCACTAAAGCCATGGTTTAGTGGGGGGCTTGTTAGTGCTAAGTTGGACTCGGTATTAGAGGTCCTTTCTAACTTCAATAATTGTATGACTCAGTGATTAATATAGATACATTTAGTTGCTCACAAATAGGATTATTGTGCTACAGTTACGATAGCTAGTGTAGAGCTGTACAGCAGCAAATATGATCTCCTCTGTCTTTCACCCCCCTCAAGCTCAGATTATTAATAACAATATGAAAATACGAGGGACCAGCATGCAGATTCTGCTCTTTGTGGGGTGCCTGCAAAATTAAGTGATCATTATAAATAGGAGGCAAAATTGGCATTTTATCTGTCTCATACGCTGTAATTAAGTAGCTGATTTCTTCCTGATGTGGCAGCAATAGTGGCTATGGAGAGAAGGAGAAAGGGTAATAGTTTTTCCAGTCATTTCTGTGAGGCTGCCTTATACAAGAAAATAAAGACATAAAGCACAGGTGACAGGGGAACAGAAGAGTTAGTGATAAAAGGACTAAAATAAGAAGTTTGATTTGCACAGATTGAAAAGGATGTAGAAATGTTTGAGTGGACAAAACCAGGGAGGAACAGTCTGGGTTCCTGGAGCCCTGTGGGCAGTGTGTATGAGCCAGAGGGAGGACAGTGCTGGAGGGGAGAAGCAATGAACTTGGATGCATGAGGAGTTAATCCAACTGTTTAGGAGTAGGTAGTTTTAATATTCTGGACTAGTTTTAACATTAAAATCCAACTGCAAAAAAAAAAAAAAAAAAAGAAAAAAAGGAACAGACTTCTTGAAGAAAAGCAGGCAAATTGTCGTGGTTGTTGCTTAACAGTTACCAGAGAAACCAGCATCCTGCCCATCTCACCTGCTCTGGTGGTGATGCTTGCAGGGAGCACACAGGCTGCTCTGTGTAGCAGTCCCTCCCTCAGAGTGATGAGAGGCACCTCCTGTGAGTGTTTCCTGCAGTGTGAAGGCTGTGCTATGCTCCCTGCTAAAACCCTGGCTGCTTTCCTTAGGGTATCATGGGGACTTGTAGGAGCATCTTTAAGAGAGACTCTGCTAAGCATCTTCAATTGTGTACTTGGGTAATGTCATGTGTAGATGTACATATTTCACGCTTGCTAATTCACAGAGTGCTATTCATGCTGTGCACTGGATAATGTAAAATCATGTAGAAAGTGTAATATGGGAGAATATAATTAAAACTATACGATGGTGGCTGCACCAAATAACTTAATTGAGGTCTTGAAGGAAACCAGTTTTCTGTTTTCCCAGTTTTTTAGCTTTTTATATTTGTTTCTTTTTGTAGCACTGCCATTTTCTTAATGTTGGTGTTTGTAAATAACTTTAAAATCTCTTTAGATGGAGGAAGTTTCCCCTCCCTTCCTTTCCAAGTTGTTCTGTGTACATAACGTTGGAGGAAAACATGTCAAGCAGGATCTGAGGGCCTGAGAGAGGTGAAGCTGCTGCAGCTTCATGCTCATGTCCAGCCAGCAGCAAGGCTGAAGATATATTTACAGTAAGCAAATTCATATACCACAGAGAGATTATAGCTAGCTAGCTAGATATGTGTGTGTGTATATACACACATAGAGCTGGGAATACAGAGCAGACAAGTACAGAGTGCTCACAAAAATGCACACACCACTGATCCTGCTCTCCTCTCTGGTTGTATAATATTCTATATTCTATATTCTATATTCTGTACATAATCAAATGGACATAGATACACACAGACACCCAGCCTGGCTGGAGCCCTGCCTGCCACCCTCTCCTGTGCCCCTCTGGGCTCATGATGGGCTGCTGGGGTTGTTTTGGGCTGATACCCTGCAGAGCTGCTGCTGCAGAGGGAGGCCTGGCACCCTTGCTGACTACCAGGAGTCACTGAGGGCTGTCCATGTGTGGTGCTCCCCTCTTGGGGCTGCCTGTCCCCTGTTCTCCCTTTCACTCCCCAGCATGGCTGGATCTCCTCTCTTCCCCCTGACCCCTTTGGTGGGTCTTACCTGGACTCCTCACCTGCAGAGTCCTCCTGGACCTGCTGTGGGATGCAGCAAAGACAGTCCAAGGCTCTCTCCAGAAAGTCTCTGCAGAGTTTGGGGGAGGAATAAGGATGTACAGGAATTATCCCGCTCAAACTTGGACAACTGGCAGCCATATGTGTAAGCAAACAAAGTTTTACTGCTTCTCTAAAAGAGATGGTTTTAAAAGCTTTATTTTCTTGCCAGTTGGCTAAGAAGCGAGCAAGGAACAATAGATTCAAGCTGAAATAATTTGCATTTATGATGAAGACAAGGAATATCTACCTTGCATTTTCCTAAAAAAGAAAAATTAAACCCCATTTTTAATTAACTGATAAACTATTAATCAAATTTTTGCAATGTTAGGTGACACATTATTCATTTAGATAGAATGACTGTGAACTTAAACTAATCAAATCTGATTTGCCCACATATGCTTGATTGAAATACATTTTAACTAGCATATACAAAGAGAAAATCTTGGATTTCTTACCTAATCTTCAGAGTATACTGCTGAGTTAATAAGGGCAGTTTTTTTTAAATGAGACCACCATTTCTTAATCTGCATATCAAAATCAAGAGCAACTTAATTGCAAAACACATATTCCTGAAATCTAATCATTATACTGCTTTAGGGTATTTTATTGAAGCATGTTAAATTATGGACAGAATATTAATGATGAAGCTAATCAAACCCAATTAGTCACTTCTAACAATAGTCACATAAATATACAAGTCAGGTACTAAAGTACTGTAGGTATGGTTTTAAGATTTTTTTTTAATATAAAATTTATGTGGTATATATGAATTATATACTCGTTATTTTTAATCTAAAAATCTAGGACAAGTCATTTCAAAGAAAATGTGATATGCCAGAAGACAATGGGACTTGTCCCTTACCATTCAAACTGACAGTCCTGATTTCTGACTGTGTGAAGGTTGCTGTGACACGAGGCTGACGGGCACACAGTTAATAGGACAGAAGGGTGGGTCCCTGGGTGGGTCCCTGCCTCCCAAACGTGGCAAGTCGGACGTGCACGTGCAGGTTTCTCTCACTGGGGCTGTGATTACCCCGGCTGCACAAGCCTGCCTGTGTGCTCTGTCTGGTCTCAGGCTGCACAGTGCAACATTTGCATATGCTGCTATAATAATTGTGGTATATAATAATTACAGATGTATTGTGTCTGCATTAAAAATCAGTGTCTTCCTTTAAGCCCAGTGCAGCATCGTGTAGAGATTTAAGCATAGTGCTTATCTTCATTCTGATTCGTTTGTGTGTACTTTGATATTGATATTTTGGGTGGCTTTCAGCTTGTTTCAGCCTCCTACTTGCTAATTATGAGAGGGCAGCTGTCATCTTACTTTAGGTCTATCTATTCCATCAGAAAATTCACACAATGCAGGGGTCACAGATGACCTTTTACTGATGTATCTTTTGAAAGATGATGTGTTTTGAAAATCCTTTTAAATTGCAACTCTTACAGTTTCCATAATTATTCAGGTCACATAAAAGAATGACTTAGCATATTTATAACCCCTCTTTGCACTTTCAGATTTAAGGACATGTATTTTCTAATTTGTAATCATCTAATTTTAAAAAGAGGTATCCATAAATAATGGGTATGGTTTTAGTGCCAGACAGGGAAGCCCTGACAGGATTTGTGATGCTGTTGGTGCCAGTGGCTGTGCTGTGTCAGGGAGCTGAGCAGCTTTTTCCTCCTACAAGCCATGATTACCAGTGGCTCAGCCATGTCCCTGCTGCATGGCCCTGTGCAGGGGTGGCCAGGGCACTGGGGAAAAGGGCACTGGGGAGCCTCCCCTGCCAGATTTCATGGAAATGGGTCTCCAGTGATGAGCAAGGAGAGCTGCAGCCACAGGCAGCAAAGCAGGAAAGGGACAGTAAGGCTTTCACAGGGATCTGTTGGGTACAGCTCCAGGGCTGGGCCACCTCTGGGCACCAGCAAGGGCAGGGATGGATTTGTGTAACATCACAGGAGCAGGTTGCTGTGGAGGGGCCAGCTGGCACACACCTGGCTGTGAGCAGGTCTGGGCAGCTGTGCCACCCTGATGGCTCCCACAGGGGTGGCTGAGGCACAGCTCTTGGGGGATGCTGCATGGGCCACCAGGGGTGAAACTCACTTCTCCACTTTGAGTCCTCCTTTAATAATGAGATCATACACAGGTGCTTATGCTAGAAACCAACCAAAGCATGCTGGTTCTTGTGTTCAGATAAAATCTGTGTGTCAGGGGTTTGGGCAGGCCCCCCAGAAGCTGCAGGGAGGGGAGCAGCCCCTGTCCATCCATGGCTGTGCTGGCAGAAGTCAATGGCCAGCCCTTGCAAACAGTCTGTAATGACACTGGGATCTGCAAAGTGTTTTCTCAAATCACTGTAAGATTAGCTGAAATCTACTTCTATGAAAATAAAATATTTCAGTGAAATAAAAGCTGCTGTTAAAAGTAGCACTGGAGCTTTGGCTTTAGACAAGATTTACATTTTTACCTGCTATGCAAGTCCAAATTGGTTTGTCATAAATAGTGCTCATGTCCACAAAAACAGGCTGAGGGACCAAGGGCTATCTGAGCTGATACGTGCTTATATGCTTACAGCTTTTTCCAAAAGGAATCAAAAGCTTCTGGCAAGTTTGAAAAGGGAGATGACTGATAGTGTATTGTAAATAGGGAAATTAAGACTTCCTCTACTCCTTCATAAACTCTTCTGGAAAGCTGCCGATGCTCTAAAGGCCGCAGGCTGTTTTATTCTATCTTTCATTATAAAAAGAAGATTGAGAAGTGACTCAATTATAATGTATAAGCACCTTCATGGGAAAAAAATACAGGGTACAGGGAGCTTTTTCAGCTAGCAGGGAAATGTGTCAGAAGAACCAATGTCTGTAAACTGAAGTGGAAACTGGAAATAAAGCTGCTGTTTCAAAGTGCCTGCTGGAACTCTGCTGGGTTTCATGATGGGTTCTGCCTGTCTTGGGGGTCTTCAGACTATCACAAGGTGTCTCTGAACAGTATCATTTAGTTTTGTAGAAGCTGTTAATCAAAGTCTAAAGTATTAAACTTAATGCAAAGCTATTTTGGTGGTCTAGGGGCTTTTGCTGTGCAAGTTGGGGTAGCTGGTTATGTCAAGGTAGGTAATCCTGTCTTGCCTTGACATAACCAGACCTAGCCATTATACTTCCTTGTCCATCATAATTGAACTTCAACAAATATTTGGTGCTGTCTTGTGAGTGCATGAGGAAATTACTGGCTCCTTGTTTTTTCTCACATTTCAGTTGCATAACAAACCATCATCCCAACCAAAAGAACACTTGCAAGTAAAGAATCCAGTATTTCTTTCCCCTCATTCACATACTATCTGGTTGCTCCTATTATTGCTACATTAAGGGTTAGTTCTCTCCAAAGTGTGAGTTTGTGCAATACTCCAAATGCACTGCAGCTGTGTGTACTTGGCCTTGGCTGCCTTCAGCCTGGCCCGTGCCCAGGGGGTAGGGACTGTCTGTGCAACCCCTTGGACAAGGGCATGCCTGTCTCTCACAGACAGCTGAGTGTCTGGGGGTGCTGAACATGTGGCACAGAGAAAATCAGTTCACACTGTATGGAATCTGGGGGAAGACCCACTCCAGCCATAGCTTACTGCAGTGTTTTATAAGAATAAATGGGAAACTGCAAATTAGTTAAGGCTTATCAGCTGGGTGGTTATTACATCATGCCTCTAGTGAAAAAACAAAATCCTCTGCTCCAGCTAAACTACTTCAGCATGGCTCGAGTACAGCTTCACTCCCACTGTGTGACTCTTTGCACCCAGCAAGCTGCATGTAGTGGTATTTGATTCAACAGTGTTTCAAAAGAACATTAAAATTTAACAAGTACATTTAACTAAAAATCTATATCTAAATAGCATGGAGGTAGTGATAAAAAGGAGGTAATTCAGGCCAAGATATTGCATTAACTTCCCTGTGAAAGGACCTTTCAGACAGCGTGGAGCCGAGTTGAAGTCACTGAACTAATGCCAGTTTCTTTACTCAGAGCCCAAGGAGCCTGTGCCTCAGTTTAGAGGGGTGTCAGAGCCTCCTCTTTGACTTTAACATGTGGGTGTTTTTGAGAGAAGTTTAAAAATACCCAAACAAAAACCCAAAAACACTCCAAAAAACAAAAAGGAACAAAACCAAACTCACAAAGAAAAAAAACCAACCCGATTTTTAGGGTGTTTTCTTTGCTAGTACTACAAAGATATTTTTCTTATCAGAATCATCTTTCTGGAAAGCTTTCCTCCCAAACAGATTCTCTGAAACAGGGCAAGACCATGGCCAACCCCTGTATTACTCCAACCTTACCAGTGACTTTATTAAGATTAGTTTCTATCTCTGTAATAACTGAATTTTATTTCTCTTAAGTGAGGTGAAAGTTCTGATATAGTAGAAGAAATGTTAATTCCATATGTCTTTGCATGATTCCTGAAACTGTCTACTGCAACAACATGGACAAAGTCTGTCCTTTGCTACCTTCTTCCCTTTCAGCATGCTACCTCATGCTGAAACATCTCCAAAGTGCTACAGGAACAAAGCCCAGACCCCCTGAATTCATTCAATCACGGATAAAATTAAAGTGCTTACACAATATTGTGGAGTACTCTGCAAATACTGAGTCACCACAGTGAGTTGTCAGTTCTCCTATAAAAATTACTGAAAATCATTATTGTGTGATTTATTTCCCTGGCAGTTTATCTAAAAATAAAAATCGGACCCAGATTTCCTCAAAGCCTCTAAGTCTCAGCTGTTTCAAAACTGAAAGTTAATAGTGAAAGCTGCTGCCTGACAGTTTTAAATCCCTTTTCCTACGTGTGCTGAGGGTATGAGGCATTAGGAGCTCCCAGGGCTGCAGGAGGGGTGGGAGCCATGAGCATGGCCATGTGCACAGACATTCCTCCCCAGCAGTTCTACACTGTGTACTTCCCCTTTCATCTCAGAAAAGCGTGGCAGAATTGCAGGTTGAGGTGTTGAGGAGCAAGTCTTCTTCTGTGAGTGTCTCCTACGTGGCCTCTGGATGACAGGAGGTTAATTGTGAGGCTTGGCTGTAAAGAGAGGCTGGGGAAGGTTTGCTGCTGCTCGGCATGCTGCTGTTTATTAGAGAGGTGTGATGAATGACACTTCCTCTTTCTGAGAGCTGGGAGTTGCCAGATGTTTGCACCCAAGTTTCCAGGGTGCTCTATAGGTCAGAGCAGAGCTTGTTGGGCTGTAAAGGTTTGTGTGTGCTCTCTTTTGGGGACATATGGGTTAAAGCAGTCTCTCAGAATAAAAGCCTGACTCTACTGAAATGAGTGGCAAAACTCCCATTCACTCTGGATTGTCAAAATGATCTGTAGAGCCCCCTAAGATTTGTGTTCTGTTAATAATTATTACTTGTACATAAAAGTAAACTTCTATATTTAAAACTTATAACTTGGCAACCACAGAATGCACATGTCTATAATGAATAACCATGTGAGCCTATTACTTCAGCTCTCTTCCATTCTCATCCTTTTCTATATTTTACCTGCTATTCATCTGTCCAAATTTCAGACTGTAAGGTCTTCTGGGCAGAGACCATTTTTTTCTGCTGGCAAAGTAGCTCTGTGTCAAACAAGGCAAGTATTTTAAATCAGGGAAAACAAATGTTCCTGCATTTGACAGTTTCTGAACATGAATGCAAGCGATCAGGCATGCGTGTCTAGAGATGTGCTTTCTACATACACATATTGTTTCCTTTTAAAGACATCTGCATCTACTGAATTCAGTCCAGAATTTGGCCTAGAAGTTTACCATTATTATGCCTCAATTCAGCAAAGCGTGACTGTAGGGAGACTTAAAATTAAGTATACATGTAAGTGCTTTGTTGGATGGAGGCCTCTAAGATTTTGTGCATTTATGCTCTTGTAATTTTAAAATGAAACATATTATTCAAAGTCTTCAGTCCTTTATGCTGTTACTTCCTCACTTATTTTGATTTATTATATATGTATACGTCTCCTAAATTCTAGATGCTTTTGAAAACAAATAAATTCAAAATACATTTAAATCAAAGTGGTATCTGCTCTTAACTGAGCTACAGTAATGTCTCCGGTTCACCAGCAACACTTTTGTGCCTTAGCAGCAACCTCCCTATCAAGCTGTCTCCTGTCAAAAACTAGGTTTTTAGCCAAGATCAAACATGTCTGGCCCAAAGTGCAGGGCTCCTCATGGACAAGCAGCCCTAACATCTTTGCTCCCAAGAATGGCAAAATTGCTGCATCTTCTCTTCACTGAGCTGCCACCCTCTTGTTGAGGAGGTGTTCAGAAGTGCTGCCCTTCCAGTCCTGCCACCATGGGTAATGTTTTGGACTTGCTTTTGGGCCAGCTATAATTTTCCATGCAAATTTTAAACTACAGGGATGCCACTCAAGGATGCCTGCTAGCTGTTGCTGTGGCAGAATGGAGCAGGTTTGCACGGAGATGGAAACAGAATTGAGGTGAGATGGGCAGGCAGGACCTTCCTTGCAATGGAACCCAATAAATGTGAGTAAACAGACACCAGCTAAGGCTCTTCCTGTAAACTGATATGAAGCCCAGTTCAGGTTATTAAAACACTTTGAATGTCTCCAAAAGTATTAGTCAATGAGGTCAATTACATTTGGTATGCCAAAGGATATGGAAAAACCCACTTGTCTTTAGCACAGGAGTCTAATTTGTTGTGTTTTATAAAATTGGTATTATTTGTACATGTGTCCTGAAAACACAGACTGCATCTCTTGGAAGCATTCCCCTTTTTGGGGCTCGTTGTTGCTTGCCTTAAGTGTTGGGGTCATCTTACTCATGCTTGTTTAAATATTTGTAGTTTACATCACTCTACAGAAAATACATACTTAAAGTCTTTTATTCTTTTTTCTTTCCCCAAATAATGATCATAAACATGTTGTGGAAATCTTCAGGGGTCGGAAAATATGAAGATGACTGACATTGTTGCATTTCCTTTGCTAAAAATGCTCTGTGAGTTCAAGAAGTGGAGTTACACCGCTAAGCATGCAGACCTCCATTTGAAGTGCCACCTGCAGTGGCAGTTTATGAGATGAGGTTTGCTCTCCTAGAAGTTATAATGAGACCACCCAGCCCCAATTGCATATGCCATGGATTAGAATTCAGATGGTAATAATTTCTCACTATTACCAAGGCCAGATTTGATCTGGTTATGCAAAGAAGAGTTCCAATCATGCTCTGACTCTCCTCAGTCTACAGCTTCCAGAGAAACTCTGTCTTAGGCAAGTCAGTGGATTTTTCATTCTTAAGGAGAGTCCAGATCACAAAGTTACTTACCCTGAAGCCACGAGGACTGTGTCCATAATTGGGATTACATGCTTAAGAAAGGACTTGCAGGAATGAATTGTAGGAATGAATTGTAATATGCTTTTGGTTTGTAGCAGCAGAAGTAGAGGACTGTGGTTTATGTCTTCCTTTAGTTTGTCGTATTCCCATCCCAGCTGTTTTGTTAAAAATCAATGTAATGCTCAATATCATTTGCAATTTTACTGAGAGGAATTAAACAAAATTGGAAGGATATCTGGAAACCAAAGGTGCCTTTAGCAGCAAAGTGCAGTGTTTTAAAGTAGAAAAAGTGCCAAGAAATAAAACAAAAGGTGAAATGAAAGGGAAGTTGAATGATAGGGAAACAGGTTTAAGCTTGTCAGGGAAATGCCCTGTTTTAATATGAGTACATTTGTTAAAGTGTATAAATAAATATATGTAAATATATGTAAATAGTTCCCTGAAGTGAATAAGAAATTACAATTAAAAGGATAGACAAAGTTATTAATTGAAAGTAATGATAATCCCAACCTTTGTAGTTACAAGCTTTACTTCAGCCACAGAAACTCAGGTAAAAAAAATTGAGCAACAGTTTAGGGCTTCTGTGCTGTGCTTGCTGCATTGTAGAGACAAGAATCAAATTACTTGGAGAAATGCCCCTTGATCACTTGGAGAGAAGGCAGTGGGAATGCCCACTTAGCAGGTACCCCTCCTGCAAACTGGAAACCAGAGGAAGAGTTTTCTGAGACATTAACATCAAACTGGCTGCCTGTGCTTCCGCAAAAAATAATGGTGTATAACCTGCCTTTGATCAATAATGGGCAGAAAAATGTACCCAGTGGAGAGTATTTAACAAGGCCACTTGTGGTTGAGAGTTCTCTCTGGCTCTGGCCCAGCTGGCTTGTGCTGGACCTGATGCAAGACCTGTACTAAACACGCTGCTGTGGGCCAAGGTTTTAGTTTGCAAAAGTGAAGTGCAGGCTTTGCTTTCATACAAACTTTGTGCTACCAGCTTTGGTTTGTGTGTGCTTGTTTGAGAGCTGCTGTATTGAAGAGAGTTAACAACCCAAACATCAGAAAAGAAGTTGTGCATTCGTGGTGTGGGAGACCTCTATATCTGCCCCTTGAGTCTGTACAAGGGCTGCTCTCATGCTGCCACCCTCATCACCACCTTAGCATAAGGGAGTAAATAGTTTGGGAGAAAGACAGACATCCTTAATGTCACAAAATTCTTGTTAATGGAAACGTGCAGTTGGTACTGTCTGTTTAACAAGCTAAAAGAATAAATTTCATAGTATCCCTCATACAAACCTCAGAACTTGATTCTCCTTCCAGTAATGCAGGTATAAATTACCATTGAAGTAAACAGAGTTATTTCAGCTTTAATTCTGGGACATATGAGAAGAGATTGAGGCCCTTAAGGTATTTGGTATCTAGGCTATCTTTACTGATACACTGCCAGGATCAGAAAGCTCTCATCCTTTACAGGGAAAAGATGAGGGGAAAAAGCAAAGTGACACTAATCTTTTCCGAGTCAGGCTTTCCTCTTGGGTGTGACTACATGCAGAAAAGCAGGGATTTCCAGGTGATACTAATCAAAGATGGCAGAAACAACTACAAAGCATACAAATAAAGCATCCAAGTTTCATGTACCAAACCAACCATGACAGTACTCACAGAATAGCAGCGAGACTACAGTCAGCTGTGTCGCTGCGAGGGGCTCAGAACTTTACTGTGTGATAGTAACATGAAAACAAGCTATGTTGTTATTATTAGCAAACACATAACAAGGTTAAAGCATAATGCACACTAATAGTTGGTTATCCTGCCTTATATATATATTTTACATAGATGCCTTTTTTTATCAGGAAAAAAAGGAATTTCTACAGATGGTCTCACCAGACAGCTTACAGTCTGTCACAGCTTTTTTTTAACTAGCTGCTCCTAGTGATAATGTGTATGTGTGTCTGCATAGGTATGGGCTATTTCCAACAATTTTCTGTATCCTGACTGAATCCAATACACAGATCCAGACTCCTCTTCATCACCACCAATGCAGAAACAAAACATACACTGTATTGATGGACTTTAGGGTCCTATAGCTTCAACCAGAAAATCAGGCCCCTTGTTCTCCCTGCAGAGAGAAATGAACATCAACCTACTTAATACTTAACCCTGTACAAAAACTGAACCTGAGGAAACATCAGTTTGATAGTTCTCAGATATCAGAATGTTAAACATAGGATAGTTGTGTGGCTGGATAGCAAGGGTGTGGCTAAGTTGGTGACACAGAGCACATAAATATTTAGCCGTCACCTAGTGCCCCTAAACATACATTTCCACCATGAGTTAAGGTATTTAAGTATGTAACCAAAAAAAGAGTAACATTCTGGTGTCATCCCTGAAGCCTCTCACCTTTCTCTAATGAGAAACGACAGGAGCGAGGAACATGCTAATGTCAGGACCATGATGTTTCAGACCAACAATCATATAAAAATCTTAATTCTTTTATGTCTGGACAACGAAAGGTGTCTAGTAGTTTGACTTCATTGCCATTATCTGAACAAAAAACACTGGCTATTTCATGCTGATTAAACTCAGGGAGGTGCAGGCTTTGACCATGGCTCTGCAAGCATTGCAGAGCTTCACTTCTGTAAGTAGCTCCAACAGTTGCTTTCCTTATTTACGAAAGGAGGGGAACTCATGGTCATATTTTTTTTTTAACAGGAAGGCCCAAAAAGACTTATCTGCAACATAAAGAATATTCATTAGAAAAGCTAATAGTGGTTTTGTTCAGAATAAAACTTTTCGGTAGAAAAAAATATTCAATTATTGCTAGCAGAGTGGAGACAGTTATTCTTAAATATTTGCTGGGGCACTTATCCTCCTGGCAAATTACAGCAACAAGGAAAGGCTTTTAATCTTTCACAGGAATTTAAGAATCACTAAAAGTTCATAATAAGCATGCAGGGTGGGTGTTGCAGCCAGAATTATATATACAATCCTAAAATGGACTTGGTCTTATGGCATTTTGATTATGGGTTAGCTTCAACAAAAGGATATTGCTTTGGGTTCTTTCTAACAGTTCTAGCATGTGCTTTTTATGACAGAAGACCAAGAATGAAATTTCCCTAAAGGAGATCAGGGAGCCTGCTCATGGCCTGGGGAGTTCATTCACTATTCCTGTTCTCAGACTGTCTCCACGTGCTGACAACAGAGCTGGTCAGATCTCTGACCACATAGGTCACATCTTGTTTTCCAAAGATGCATTCCTCTCATGGGAGCTCTGTCTCAGGATAAGTTATTCTCCCGCTTGACAATGATGAGCTTCTTCTTGTTGCTTTTCCCCAGTCCAGAGTTTCCAGCCAGTTGTGTGTGTTCCCTGCACAACTGTTGTTCTTAGCACAGCTCTGTATTTGCACATGTGTGAGCACCAGGATCCTTAATCCTCTTGTCTTCATCCACAACTTTTTGTTGCAATCTGTGTTTTTAGACCTAAGCCTCTGGTTTTGCAAAACAGTGAGGTCATGGATTCAGCTTTGTTTCTCTCTGCAGAAAGACTGGCTGGGGCATTTTCTCCCATGCCTTCTCTTTTTGTCCTCTCCTTGTTTTCCTCTTCCCTTGTGACTGCTGTCTTTGCAGAGTGGTGGTGAATGACTTGGAATGAGTATGAGAGAAGGCACAGACTTCTTTGCCAAAGGAGATGTCTTTGAGCCACAGCCCTGGTGTGAGGTTCTCTGCTGCAAACGTAACTTGACCTCTCCAAGACTTTGCTTCCAATCCACTGCTCTCACAGGTACAGCTGACCTGTTCATATCAAAACTGAAAACATGACACTGATTTCTCATTCTAAATGTTCATCCAATCTGACCAGCTTGGGGTTTGGAAGAAGCTCTGCCAGCAGCCCTGTCTCCAGCTCCAGTACAGGCATGTCTGCTGAGCACTAAACCAGCCCCTTGGAAGAGATCATGTAAGCTTTGCTTATTTGCCTTTCCCTCGCTTAATTACAGAGAGTCCTCCACAGTTTTCTCCAAGGCTTTATGAAAATCATCTGGTAAGGCATCTAAAGATTTAATATTGTAAACAAATAAACAAAAATCTGCAGCTCAGAAGGCCAAATTTCAATTTGATTTATTTTATAATCCATGGAGTTTCACTGGTGACAGTGGTTTTGCACAGGTATGCAAAAGTGCGAAAGTGCAAAAGAATGTGAGAAAGGCTTCATGCTCATCTTTGGCAAATGCTGTATCCCATCTGTTTGTCACTATTAGAACATTTCTTCATTGGCAGATGAAAAACAAAATGTACAAAAGGATGCCATAAACTATTCCATACTATCATCAGTACAACCAAACACAAGCAGTCATTACTCTGATAATAATGTAGCCTCTCAGTTTGGAAGTGTCAGAGGCCTTCAGCCCAACACATTCAGTGACTAAATGGAGTACTCACGGTGTACTCAAGGCACAGGAAATGGTGAAGTCTTTGGAAGAGGAACCAAGAGAAATGATTGCATGTCTTTACATGCTATTTAGAAAATACTGTCTTGTGATACAGAATTCCTGCTTTGTGGCTCCTCTTGTTACTTAAGGGTGTTTTATATCAGGCAAAAAATTAAAATCTCAAGTAAGATAGTGTATCTTTATCTTGTACATTTGTTTTATCTTCCAATTCAGTTTAATTCAGTGAAATGGAATCAACCAGAACATTTAAAATGACCTGTATTTGCAGTATCTCCTCTGTGAGAATGACATGAAGTTCTGAAGAGGTTCTGAGCAGGCTTAAAGGGAGTTACTTACAACAGGCATTTAGAAGGCCTGCAAGACCTGTTTAAACTTGAGATATCCTTTCGCTGATGAGCCATTTTCTAATGACAATATATAGATGTCTCTTGTCCATTTAAAGGATCCAGAATCCCTCCCTCAGTGACAAATACATGCCAGAGATTTTAGTTAACTTTCAATTATTCTTGAAGATTATGGATGTAGTTATTTCAAAAACCAAACTACCCAGCTGCAGTTGCAAATTTTTATTTGCAATATTGGAAGCTGTATTAAAGTCTGGCTAAAAGCTAACTTCCAGCTTGAGTAACCATGCTTTGAAAATTGTTTCTAAATTCCTCATCTGTAGAGCTTTAACAAGCTCTTCAAGGGGGATGGGAACATGGATTTACAAAAGTTCACAGCAAATACTGTTATGTGTATAACACAAACAGTTGTTTTGTGGTGTGTACAGGGTTAGTCCTGCTCATGGAAAGGAAGTATTGATTGTTTGGCAGGAGAAGGAAACCCTTGATCTAAATGTAGGCATGATGCCCCTTTGTACCTCCATTTTATGACATACTTACTAATCCCTGTGAGGGAGACAATATGAGCCCCTCAATTCTGCTGGTAAACATAAAACAACACAAAACCTCACTCACTCAAGGGAAAGGTTCAGCACTAAACACAAGGTCTCTGACTGAACACACCTCTGTGGTGTTTGGAGTGTGCAAGTTGAAATACACCTGCTCGGGTGGCATCAAGCACCTGGGAAGTGCTCATCCAATACTCTGTTAAAGCGTGGCTCCCTTCCAGCACCAGCGTGGTACACTGGAGGTGTCTGGTGGCATTCACAGAACTAGCTAGTGAATTTGGTGCACATAAATTACTCTGGGGTAATCCAAGGCTGGCTGTACACCACTCGCTTCCCTCGTAGTGAGTTTTCCAAGTAGGCAAGTCCGAGTGCTGCTCTAAGTGATTTTAATGAATGTTTTGCAATCTGCCAAGTCATGGCAGCCCACTCTAGAAAAAGGACAAGGTGTAATGGGTAGAAATTGAAAGAAGGGAAATTTAAGTTATATATTAGGATGAAATTCTTTCATGTGAAGGGTGGTGAGGCCCTGGCACAGGCTGCTCATAGAGGTTGTGGACGCCACATAAGTGTTCAAGGCCAGGTTGGATGGGGCTTTGAGCAACCTGGTCTAGCAGAAGGTGTCCTTGCTTATGGCAGGGGGGATGTGAGGATTAGAGATGTAAAAAAGTTATTTCACTGTTGGGTGGTCAGGCATTGGAATGGGCTGCCCAGGGATGTGATGGAGTCACCATCCCTGGAGGTGTTTAAGAGGTGCCTGGCAGAAGTGCTGGGCAATGTGGAGTTAACAAGGGTAGTGCTGAGCAGATGGTTGGACTCGATGATCTTGAAGGTCTCTTCTAATCGTGATGAATCTATTCTATCTTTAAGGTCCTTTCTATGATTCTGATTGTTCACCGCCAGCCGCCCTGCCAGTGCACAAACACTCTCCAGAGCCGGCATCCCGAGGGCAGTGACTGTGCCAGCACTTCGCAGCTACAAAGGACACACGGCTCGGTCTCTGCCTGGAGCCGGGATTAGTGCAGGCCCATCTGAGCGCCTCACAGCCGCGGCTCCGCTTCCTGACGCCGAGGCCTTGGCGCCCGCGGCCTGCGCTGCCGAGCACCGGCCCGCGGGGTCACCGGGCCGGCCCAGGCTGCCAGGCAGCCCCGGGGGTGCCGGACCCCGGCG
>VZTT01008052.1:17500-35154 GCA_013400855.1 Buphagus erythrorhynchus | reverse complement strand
TACTAATTAAGAAAGCTTCCTGGAAACATTAAGTAGACTATCTTCTGTAACCTTTAACATTGTGGCTAATGGGTATAGCCTGGAAATTTTCATAGAAGGTCCTCTAAATAATGTAAATGATTATGAATATGTAACTAGTTAATATGCAGCTACGAAAGGATTATCATGTAGAGGTTAATGAACATGCTGCTCTCACGGTTTGCAGGGCTTTTCTTTTTGTGCTTTCAGCTCACTTCATGCGTGGAACATCATGTATTGGGAATGGAAAGCTTCCTGTCTTTTCCATCTTCATCTGTAATGGGGCAATTAAATTGAAACTTTCTTAAAGGATTTCATAAACATTTTTGTATGCTAAATTATGTTGTGTACTTCACAATCACTGCCAAATGTGAAAGGATGAAGGATGTGGATAGAATAGGCTTGGGCTCCTTGAGTTGTTAGTGATGGGCTCCAGTGTGCCTTAGCTTTGTTACCAGACATTTGTGTCTTCTGCAGAAACTTTACTCTTAAAATGGGCTTCATATTAATATTATGAATTAGATTTCTGGCTTGATGTCCTATGCAAGTCTGTGTATTTACTCTCAAGCTTAAAAATAGTTGGCTTGCACATTAAGGAAGATATTTTGCTAGGCATTTGATTTGTAGGAGTTTAAAGCAAATGATAAATTTAAACTTGGCTTATGTAGGATGAGCTACCTGGCTGACTTCTCTGATGGATTATGAAATAACGTAACCACAAATGTAAAGCTGATCCTTTTCATTTAAGAACTTTGCTCTGTTTAAAGAATTACTAGCTCACAAAGTAGTCCCATTTTTTTTTACTCCTACATGAGTAGGAAGTGCAGGGTCTGAGATCTGTTGTGCAAAAGCTGCACATATGCTAACTGAAAAAAAAATTGTCTTTCATTCTGTTGTTTGGGAAAAAAAAAGAATTATCTGCTCCAGTGATTTCAGTGGTACTTGAATGTATGTTATTGTTTTCTCTGCAAATTTTCTCATTAATTGCTTACAAATGTTAGCATTATTTTGGCTATAGGAAAAATGAAATTTGTAAAAAAAAAATCTAGAAAACGCTTATATTGAGAAGCTGTCTAGACATATTTAACTGCCTCATGGCTTCATTGCATTTCATATAATTGAATGAAATTGTTTGTGTTGTATTTTTGGTAACTATTATTCAGAGATCAGAATATGTTTTGAAAGACAAAATCTCCATGTAATTCTGACAGAGAAGGTCACAGGTTTCAGCATCCTGCCTGTTTGCTATATATATAGTCTAAAAAATTGCAGTTAAAAAGATAAAATATTTAACAATGTACTTTATTTTGTAAATTCTTTTGTATCTCTTGGGAAAGCCTGTGGCATAAGGAAATACGTGAAATATTTATATTAAAACTTACCTTTTTTGACACCCAGAAAGAAGCCAGCAGCCCATCATAGTGTCAAATATCCATGTATTTACACAGCACAAAGTTAATTTCTGCTTTTTCAAGTAAAAGTGGCCAGTGGAAACATTTGTTGATGTATTGATAGAGGAAAAACGTTTTTGGTGCTGTGAGATTCATTTGTTTTGCTTTTTAATGACTGAGTATGGGAGTTACAGTGATGTCTTGTTATAATTTATGTTGTTTTCTTATTCTGCAAACATGTAACACTGAAAATAGATCAGCAGATTGCACAAACTGCTACTTATCTCAGATCCTGTGTCACGTAATAGTTATGGAGCAGGTACTGTACCAAAATAAGAAGTGAAAAGCTGTAATTTTTTTCTGTGGTTATCACTCTGCATTAGCCTGTGATAAAGTGTGCTGCTTAAGAACGACCATTCACATGCCTTTGCCCTGACAAATAAAAATGTGGATAGAGACAGCACCAAATCTGTAAAGCTCCTGTTCTAGTTTCTGATGCATTGACATTGCAGCTGTGTGCTTAGCCTTGTTTTTTTTCATGAGTAGTTATCTGTTTTAATGACAGGTGGTCACTGGCTGCCAAGAAAAAATCCAGCACTGGTAAGTAAAAAAATTCTACATGTCTAAAATACTGATGAGTAACCTAGTTGTGCTTTAGTAAAGTATTGCTGTTTATTCTGATGAGAGTCAAACCCTGCTAGCATGTTTTGGGGATTATAGTTAGTGATAGCTCAGAATTGTTGCAATGTACTCTCCTTAAAATATATTTATTTCTCACTGATATAATTAAATCACAAATACAGTGAGCCTCTGTGTTTATACTTCTGCCTTAAAAAGCTGTCTCATCTGTCATTTTTGTCCAAGTAGCCTTGTTGGATGAATGCTTAATCTGCCTGAATGGTGAAAAGGTGCTCCCAGGGTAGAATTATTATTGTTTTCTAACTATGGAGCAAGTAGGGAAGTTCCACTTGCCCCCTTCCTTATGATGAAACAATGTGGAAAGTAATGTTTCACTGTTAACCTCCCCAAGTAAAGTATGTATAAAGCTTAGTTTTCAATACTTAAAATAAATGGTTTGTTATATTAAAAAATTATCTCTGGGCATTTTTTTCCTGTGTTGGCAGTCTAAGGTTAATAGAAAACATACCTAGTAAATAATAGTTTGGTATGGCATCTGAGGAAAATGTACATTTAATGGTGAATGAAATCTTATATTATGAGTTACTGTGAGATATAATGGTGGATCTTACAGATATCAAATTACGATACATCCATGCTGTGTTTACCATGATTTTACTGAGAGAACAACAGGAGCTGTCTTGATTATTGTCTGCAGGGTTATTGCAGAATCACAGCAACTGCCCCTTTAGTGGTGAGATTAAACCTTTGGTTATACACCATCAAGCATATAATATTTTAAATTTATTTTAAGAGGCTTTTTCTTCATGCCTGAAAGATCTCCAAGCAAATAATTTATATTTAGTGTATATCAAATGTTTTTAGTTTAAATGCACATAGGCTGCAAGCGCTGGATAAGAGGAAAAAAATCAAGGCAATCTATACACATCATCATATTAAATTCTGACTATTGGCTCGCAAAAATAATCTAAAACTAATATGTTTCATTTATGTTTAAAATTCAGAGGCTGCATTAATTTTCAATAAGGGAAATATTGAAGTGCCTACTGGTGCTGCTGTGGTGAAGGCAGGCAGAATATCTCCAGCTCATGCACTTTTCTCAGGAGCTTTGCAGTGTCTGTGCCTACTGGCTCCCATGTGAAATTCTGCATGTGCATTCTTCCACTCAGAGACAGTGTTTTTCAGAAATAAATTATTTGGCAGAAAGCTGTAAAATTTGAACAGATTTTTAAAAGTTTGGAAGATTGTGACAATTACTTTTCTTTTTACAATGGCTGATGTTTGTGGAGTGGCCTGGGAGTGTTGGCTGTGGAAAGAGGAGTTGTCCTGTGTTTGCTTTTATGCAAACTCTGGCAATGATCCCATGAACTTGAGGGTTTTGGGCACAGAACCTCTAATGAAAAAAATAATTTACTGATTTCTTTTATATAGAAAAGCAGCTTATATAGCATCCATACAATCTTTACCTCATAAAAAAAATTAAAATTTAGTACTCTTATTTAGATCGTGATTGTGCAAGAGCTGAGTGCTCTTGTTTCAACTGAATAATTCGTTCATATAAGACCTTTTAAGTAGTCAGTGACACAGAAGAATGTTAAATAGAATTGGGTGAATAACAATAGGGTTTTAAAAAGCTCAGCTTCAATATATTTCCATTAAATTATTTTCTTTCCCATTTTTCAGTGCACTTTTTGAAGTACATTTCTAAAGCCATGAATCAATAATGGGTTGGATATGGGATTAATAGCTAGACATGCATTTCACCTTCTAGGGACATGTTCATAGCTGGGGTCCCACTATTCTTCCTCCCTTTTCCCTTTGGTTCTTCATTGCCTGTTGTGGCAAACTGTAGCACTAGCACACCCCAGGGCTTGTGAAAGCATCAGCTGTACATGAAGAGGGAGCTTCCTTCCTTAAGTAATGCTGTTTCAGGCCAATTATTTAAAAGGATGAATTTAAATTTTCTTTATCTGCATGGCCCAGTTCAGGATGTGCCCCCACTTTCAGAGATTGGCATGGTGGAGGTTTGCTCAGCAAAGGGCAGCAGTCCCAGTACAAAAAGCAGGATGCTTTGCTTCTAAAGGAGCACAGCTTCTGTGGCAAGTGGGTTCCCCTGGACCCTGATCTGATTATTTGGTAACATGCAGCAGTCAGACCTTAAAGACAGTGTCTTCTTTTCAGGTTAATGAAGAAATGTTGAGTGACTTTCAGCCATGAAATGATGGGAATGTTTAATCCTGCTATGAGTGGGGGATTTTCATGCCAGGCTCTTCCCATGGGGTTCTCTTCTGCATTTTGAGACATGTGCCAGGCCTTGTTTTTCAGTGGCTGCTTGGGTCCATTTCTCAAATCCAGATCTCTCCGAGGCGAAGGCTGGGTTCTGTAAATAGCATTAAGTAATTGATTGTTATTGTTGACACCAAGTTTTCATTATATTCCTTCTTTCCCCAAAACATCTCAGTGCATTTTGCTAAGATTCATGAGTTTGTCCTTCCTCTTTGAAGGAAGTGAATTATGTTTTCACTCTGATATGGGCAACAGACAGAAAGACTTGCCTAAAATGTCTGGGAGAAATCTGCTGTTAGAGCAAAGCAGCAGCAAGCATCTTTGGTAAATCAGTTACATGGAGTATGGTTTTAATGTCCAAGTGGCATAAAAAATCATTTTTTTCAGGATGAGTTTAACAACTTAAAGTAGGTATAAGGTAGGGTGGTTACACCAGAGTTAAACTGTGAAGCAAATGAGTCAAAACATAAGAGTATCAGATAATTTTTCATAATGAATGCTAAAAAAGATTTCACTCTGCTTATGAATCTAAGAAAATCAATGGTAATATTTTGAGAGTTGTCTTATCAACTATGACATTCATTTTTCAGCACATTTATAGATTGCTTTCCTGAGTCATCTTCAGAAAACCTGTAATTTGCATCTTGGGTCAGCACTGTTAAGTGTGCTGCTCTGTGCTTTCAGTTACCTTTTATTGCAGAATTTACTACCATATATATGTTTATTGTTTTGAAGTACAAGTAAACAATATCATCAAATGTGACATTTATATGCCAGCTGCTTCATGCAGGAGCTGATTTCTGACCATCTTTAGAATGATAGGGGCCCATTAAAAGACTTTTTCTGGACAAATTTAAGTATTTAGGAATGCCTTTAAAAAAGAAGGCTTTTTTAGAGAGAGTGTAGTTGCTTGTTTTGTATACAGAGTAAAATCCCTGCAGCCACTGAAATGCTGTTTCTTGCAAAGTCCTGTGTCTGCCATGGGAATGAATACCTTGTCCCAATTCACCAAACCATTTCTCTTCTGGGTAGCAACATGTAGCATGAGCCTTATTTATAATTTAGATAGAGAAGTATCAGAAGGGATGCTTGTCCCTTGTCTGGGCTTGAAGATGTGACAGAATCCTGTGGTCAAGCCATCTTTCAGGATTGTTGACTCTTGGTAGGAACACAAAATTCATGGGAAAATCAGAATTAATTAAAATTTTGCTCATTTATGTCACCTCAAACCAAGCTCAATATATGAGCTCTGTATTACAAATGATAGTTTGAGGAATTTGCCTCTTAAAAAGCATAAACTGGATTTTCGTTTTTTTCTAAATATTGGTGGTGTTATAACTTGGACTTCAACATGGAGTGAAGTACTCCAGATCCTAGTGAAAGAGCTGCTTGTTTGCTCCATGAAAAATTCTAATTCTGAACGAGACATGCACAATCTAAAATAATCATGTACCTATCTTAATACACATTATTAGAAAATAATCTAGCTATTATGTTTATCATCCTATGTCTTTTATAAATGAGTTATTAATCTATCAGCTGTATGTGTTAGAGTAAAATGGTTAATTTTTCTGTATTTTTAGTGTGTTTTTGATTTACTAGCAGAAAACCATTAACTCTTTACTTTAGCTGTGAAATTGAATCAACTTGAATTTATCAACAGGAAGAAGGTGGAGAGTGATTATGAGGCTCTTCAGGAACGACTCCAGACACTACCTGACAAGTTGTCCTATGATATCATGGTATGTACATGGCAGAGGTCACACAAGAAAATGGGCTAAAACTGTTAGAACCTGGGCTGCCTGCACTGCTGAGGTGTTAGTCAGGTTGCCAGTACTTACTAATGTTACATTTATTATGATAATAGTTAAACCTTTGCTTTTGTTTCTTTCTCTTTTCTTTGAAATCCATTATAAATTACAGTGTTACTGACAACTGAGAGCTGATGACATAAATGCTTAACAGAAAACCTGACATGTTTGATATGTAAATCTATTGTATAGAAAACGATAATTATGACTGAATTACGGTACTTAGTCATTTCCTGAGAAGAAAGTGGCTGTAGTATTTCCTGATTCATGGAAATAAACCCTAGAACATTGATTTTTACATAAAAAGGTGCTGCTAATTTTTGTTCCACCAATCTTCCCATTGGCATAGCGATCTTTTCTGGTGCTCTGAATCTTCCCTAACAACTGCACAGCTCCCTGTGTAAAATTTACCCTGTTAGCTTGCACTCACCAAAATTTTGAACAAATTGGCTTCTCTTTCTCTTTTTTGTCCTCCTCCCTTCTCAGGTTCAACTCAAGATACATCCTTGAAGGCAGGGAAGTTGTACTGCACATAACTGAGTGGCTGATTTCAGCACTCGGTGCCTGACTGCTGCCTTCCTTGGCAGCCTGGCTCAGATACAGAGTTGGGTTTTTAGTAAGACAGTGCTGGAGTACACTTCATGGAAAAAAGGAGGGTTTCCCTTTGCTGTGCTGGTGATACAGCTCTGGATTTTATGTGTGTAGTCCATTTGTCATGTGTGTATGTGTGGCCACATGCTGTAAACCATAAAGATGGTGTTGTTCCGCAGCATAGGAACTCCCTTATTTTTGAAAGAAAGCTAGATGGGCTTATTCTTAGTTGAAGCAGCACTGTTAACTCACATCTGTTACTTTAAATGTATAGAAACGGTTCTTACCCTGTTAGCCAAATATTTTCATGTGCTTTTAATTTTGCTTTCATCATTTTGGGGGAAGAGTGAACAGGGAACTCATGCAGTCTGCTACTTAAAAACCAAGTCAGAGGGGCACATGTGTAGGAAAAGCACATTCTGCATAGTCTTAATGTCAGGGTCCTGCCTGCTGGGGAACTGTTTCTCCAGCACTGGGACCCTCCTGGATATGGAAGAGAGGGAAGATTGCTTTCCAGGGAGACAGATCTACTGGGCCAAGTGCTCTGCTTCAGCACAAACACAGTGAGAAAGCAAGTGCTGTGCTGAGGAACTGAGGAAGAAGGCAGAAGAATAAAGTAGAGGGAGCTGATACAAACTGTCTGAGATAGATCTCCTTTTACCCTAAAAAGAGAGAGACTTGATGTGGATGGCCACCTCCATTTTAGATCTAATTTGATTTTGGTCTCCTAATTTCTTCATGATTGAAGTCCACAGGCAGCAAGGCAGGTGGCAGTGGGCCTGGGGGTTAGAGTGCCAGGGCTGGTGCAGGGGGCAGGTGTAGGGGTGGCCTAGGCTCCTCCTCACCCAGAGGACTTGCCCAAGCACTGCCTGTAAAATTTGGGCAATAGAAGATGTCTTAAGTCATAAAACCAAGTGTCCTGGATGCTGCAATGCTTTTTAAAATGGGGAATTCACATTTTAGGAAGCAGATGTAAAGTTCTAAAATGTGTTGTCACCTGTGTACTCCTGCCTGAAGTGGTGTGTTTTTAGCTATTGTCCTTGTGCCTGGAGAGCAGGTAGAGGGTGAGAGCTGCTTTTAGAGCATCCCTGGGAGGTCGAGGTTTGCAGCCTGGTGAATGACCCAGCAAAGTGAGATTAAACACTGTCTGTGGTCCTGCTGGGAGCCCCAATGTCTAACGCTGGAGTTTCTGGGTACTTAACTATTAGCAAGACAGATTCTGAGAAGAGCAACTCATCTTTGAGTTGATCATACCTATTTAAGCATTTCAAAAAAATTTAGCAAAGCTAATCTGGCTTTTATTAGGAAATGAATGTAGCCTGCATGTAACTCAAATAATTTGTATTATCAAGGTTTGTATGTTCAGATGAAGTGAATTTGTTTTCCAAGTGAGCATTCAGCTGTGCTGTAGTTCTGTGTTGCAAAACAAGTTGTCTGGTGAAATTCAAGTTTTCAGATACTGTAAGTACAATACTAAATTCAAATGGATCTGGTCATTTGAATATTTATGATGGGTTAGTCATTAAATAGCTGCTGTAGAATTTTTATTTTTCTAAAATCTGTGTTTCACTTTTTAAAAAAACTTAGACATGTATGACTGCCTAAGTTTTATTTTCATTAGTGATGTCTTTGTCTTTGACAGGTACCTTTTGGTCCTCTTGCCTTCATGCCAGGAAAGCTTGTCCACACCAATGAGATCACTGTTCTGCTGGGGGACAACTGGTTTTCAAAATGCTCAGCAAAGCAGGCTATTGAGCTGGTTGAGCACAGAAAAAAACGTATGTATGTTTCTGAACATAACAGTAAAAATTACATACCTTGTATTAATATATAAAATTAGTGATATCTATGTTGTTCTCTTTTCTTTTAGCATCTTATCTTCCATACTTGCTTGAGACTTGATGGGATATGTCTAATTAGAAAAATAAATCAAACTAAAAACCCCCTTTCACCATTTTTTAGTGTAACAAATGCTGTGTTCTCTTCCAGAAAGTGGACAAGTGGACACTGCCTTGTACTTTTGAGTTACCTGATTCCCTGTATTTTGTTCCTTTGTCTTGTTTCTTATTTTTTTGCTGCTTTGTCCTGTGTGTGTGTGTTTTTTTTTTTTCTTTTTTGTTTTGTTTTTTTTTCTTTTTTTTGGCCATGTAGTTTTACATTTTTTTTCCCTCTCTCTACACATACTTTGCTCCTGCTTGTTGGTTTTTATACTTGCTGCTAAGCTCATTTCTGCTTCCTGCCCTTCATGTTCCTCTGGTGTGATCTCCTCAGATCTGGTGCAGTTGATCACCACTAAATTCATCTTACATAGAAACGCACCACAGGGGCAGATAGGCAATTCCTGAGTTGATTTCCAGCTCTTTGTAGCTGCTGTTGAGATCTTGGCTTTGGAGAGCCAGGACCAGTGCAACAGCTGTGTATAGTGCACTTTGGAACTTCTTTATGTTAGAAAGAAGGGGAACCTAAAATATTTGATGTAAATATCAAGGAAATAAAAGCACGACAAAATGGAAAATAAATTGGTGCCTATTAGCCTTCATTGTTTGCTTCAGACAAGCATTTGAGTTGATTTTTTTCATACTGGTTTACCTGTAACCTGTCCTGTTCTTCAGTGGGTGCTCACTGCAGCTTTGCCCTGTGTGTATTACAACTACTACAACTATTTACACTGGATTTTTGTTTGACTGCAGCTCTCCATGCTGCTGTCTGCAGCAGAATACCCTAGAGGTTTGCCATCTAAATAAGCTTTTTTTTCCAATTCTGTGCAGGCAGTATTTATGTAAAAAGAGGGTTTTTTTTTATAAAAATTCATTTTCTGTATTACTTTAAAATACTCCTTTATGAAGAGCATTGCCACAAGTATGTAATTTGTATATTACCTATTATCTTTCTCAGTTTGGTTCTCCTGACACAACTTTGCAATTTTCTTTCTTACTGAACTGAATCTACATTATTTATTGTGACTCTTGTGAGATCTCAGGTCCAGATCTTTTTCCTTGATCATCTGATATTTTTTTCAGTGCTGCAGAGTACTTTTGTCACTGTTACATTCACTGAAATCATTTGACCTTTGCATAGTAGATGTTTGAACATTAAGTAGTCTGGTGGGAGACACACAATAAATGCTGGAGTCTTTCCTTTATGATCTTTTAAATTGCATTTAAAATACAAACTCAGAAATACTAATTTCTTTCAAAGCAAAATAGTCATTGATGCTGGATAGAAACCCTCCATTCAGCTGATAGTTCACTTCAGCTGTGTGATGGCTGCCAGTGGGAGGCTCCAAAACACTGGTATTAACTAAAAACTTTTTTTTAAGGTCTGTTCTCAGTTTTAGATGGTAAAAAACATATTAGTACATATGATTCTGAAAAAAGGTTATTTCTTTCCTAGATAGACTTTTCTCCCTTAAAAAGTACAGCTGACTTAAACTTTTTAAACCATTTTCATGCTAAATGAATGCAAGAATATTGGAGATTTTATTAGTTTGTTTTAAGGAAAAAGTTATGTATGTGCAAGACCTGTAGGCCATTGCTATGTAATATGAATTGGCTGTTTGTGGCACAAATTTGCAAGACTGATGTTTGGGAAGTGTTAATTTAAAGTCTCTTTCCTGTGTTTACTGCACTGTAACTTTCATAGATGTGACTTCGTTTTTGGGAGCGTAGTTTACAGGGTGGCGTGTATTGGGCATTATCATCACATTGACACAATGTGATTTGATTTTTGGTACATAATCTTTTTGTTTTGGACATAAATTCCAAGAGTAGGTCACACACACAGGAAAACAGGGCAGGCTCACTGCAGGGGATTACACTGCCAGCAGTGCCCAGTGTCCTGCATGCTGGGCAGAAGGTCCTAATGGGGCAAAGCTTTTTTAAGCATGTGTTTAAGGCCAGTGTGTGCTTAAAGGCTTTGATATGTAGGAATTGGGATCTGAACAGCAAAGAGATGCTCGTGCTGAAATAAACCTAGCTATATTTGTTGATGGTTTGTTTCTTCAGTGACCTACATTTTTTATCCAATATTACTCTGTTTAATTTAGATGGGTGTTTTTTTCATAACTAGCTGGTCAGATCTGTTCAGATAACTGAAACAAACTTAATTAGTACAGCCTTAGTAATTCAGTGCTGTAACAGGAGTTAAGACTATAAGGAAATGAATGCAAGACATTTTCATTGCATGTCATCTCTTGTGTCTCACTCTGCTGAGTGGTGAGGAGTGGGAGAGCATCTCTTCAGGGTTACAGTTTTCTAGGGGCACTGTCTGTCAGGCAGAAAAGGGCAAGAGATTCCTAGAACAGTTTTTAGTGTTCTTCTTGCTGGTTCTAGGGAGTTTCCCTTCTTGCCTTGGGCTGATGTGTGGGTCTGTGTGTTTGAGACCTCTGGTCACCAGGGCTGTTCCTGCTGGCCTTTGAGCACCCCAGTGCCTTACAGGCAATTTAATCTAAGCTCACAGGACATTTTCTTCACAGTTTGACTCCTTCTGTCCATGTTGGGTGCATACAAGAAAGGAGAATGTGAATTGGCATGCTTAAGCAGCAGTAGTGCCAGATAAATCAAACAATACCAGTGAGTATAAAGCCTTGGAAGTTAGGGGTAGCAATAAGAGTGTACTATATATAAAAGCTTTAAATATTACTTAGTACTAATTAGGTCATCCTTTTTGTCTTAGTAGTTTTGTTAAATTTGCTTTTTAAAGGAGAATGAGTGAAAAAATGTTTGCTTCTGTGGAATAGAGAAATGCCCAGCCACAGTAGATTAATTTCTTGGTTAAAATTTATTTAATTGAAAGGAATAATTGAAGGGTGACTGTACTGAATTTTAAATGCACTTGAGCTGACATAGCTGTAGAAAGCCCTATTTTGGGGATACATTTCTGTTTGCTTAGCTTTTGATTTAGATGCAAATTGTTCAGCACTGTGATTGGTTGAAATGTATTTGGTAAAATTTGGGACAGTCACTCATGTCAAATGTTACTTTTTCATCAAATATTGATCGTGTCTTCTTGAATAATATTTGAGTTGCAGTAGGTCTTTAATTTGCTGTGCATTTTTGTGACATTCTAATTACTTAGTTCCAAAATAGTTAATAAACAGTGAAGTTTATAGAATTGCCAAGTATATTTTTAATTGTTTTAAATTCATTGCAGTTTGTTAAACCAGGTAGTATAGATAATGGGAAACACTTCACACGTGTTTGTGTGTAAAAATGTGAAGAAATATTGAAGTAGATTAAAGGATATGCACACCAAATTCCATTAAAATAAAAGAAATTAGCTTTTTAAGTATGTCACAGTTTAGCACAACAATAATGCAATTGTACTTTTTTTTCTCCTACAATTATCTTGCTTAAGGTACTTCATAATATTTCTGTTCTCCTCAAGGCAAGACTGTATTGTCTCAGAATTCAAAGAGGGAATAAAGATTCTTTTTGTGAATATGGGATTATATCTTTTACGTGTTTGTGATGATATAAATTACATTTCTTCTCTATATCAGTAATCGCATTAATTCTTTAAGATGGGAAATTTTTCATTACAATAGTCCCTGTGGTAGTTACTATAGAAAGAAATTAAATAGATTTTTCTTGTAAATATTTGTGGATTAATTCAGTATGCTAGGTATTCCAAGTGTCTAAACATTTTAAAAGGTGGGAAATTAAAACATGCACACAGAACTAGGAGTGGTTTTATTGTGTTAAAAATTTATCAGATCCCACTTAAAGGAGAATTGTTGAACTACTTAGCAATTGTGTCTTCAGTATATGTAAGAATACCCTTGCAGTGTCATGCTGCAAATGAATGCATGAAATGAAAATACTGATTACATTAACATACAGTATTGTGATAGTCCCCAATTGTAAATTGCAGTGTGTAACCCCTAATACAAATATTTGTGTCAATCAAAATTGACCGATAGCTCAGGATACAGGGTTTAAAAGATACCATTGTTTTAATGAGATGATCCGGGTGGATGAGGACCAGTTTGAATTTGTTCCTTATCAGCATTTCCAGAAAAAAAGGTTTTGTCTCCAAAATACATGATAGGGAGGCTTTCCATTTCCCATCTGTGAATGAGTGAAGCCTTTAGAGGTTTTAATGTTTTATCCAAGGGTAAAAATATCTTCCCTGATATTCTAAATAATGTAACACTAACTTGCCTACTCATAGTTTTTGGGGTTAAGAACAAAAAGTGCAGGCAATGCTGCAAAAAGATTCAGCCTTTGCTTGACCTACATAAAAAAAAAAAAAAATCTTATTTTTCCGCTCTTTTTCTGCACAGCAGAGAATTCTGTTCTGCTGTGCTCTTAAACTTTTTTTAACCATTTTTTGCGATTATCACTTCTTAGTTTGATAACCTCCCTCAGTTCTTTCCTTACCCTTGTTAAGTTAGGGAGCTGATTCGATGCAGTGCTAAGTGCTCTAAATTTGCTCTGCAGTTCCCAGGAGGTGTTTGGCTTCTTACAGGACCATAGTCTAGGTATTTTAACCAGAGCACACTGAAACAAAGTAAGGAGAATAGACTCCTTTCTGTAAGTTACATACTGTGATTCAAATAAGCCCTTACCTTTTTTATGATTCTTACTGGGCAACAGAGGAGTTGCCTGAATGCCACCCTCCTTCATTTAGGAGGAATTTAAATGTATTCAGATAATTCTAGCAATTACATAGGTGTGTGAACCTAAAAGAGAAATGCATTGCATTTACTTAGTATTCCTAAAGCCAAATTGCCTGTACAAATTTTTGCAGAAGAAAATCCAAATGACTTTGGTTTTGGTACCAGGGGAACATGGAAAACAGAATGGAGATTGTCTTTAAAGGGTAAAAAGCTACTGCACAAAGGGTTGCATTTCATTTTAAAGAACTGGTGCAATTGCTTTTATAAGGAATGAATTTACATGTCTTGTTGCAAGCAAAAAGAGAGCTTAAATCCATATATACAAAAAGTCATCAGGATTCTCTTTTCGCTCTTAAATCCATTTCTAGAAAAAATGAACAGAAAAGAAGTACAGAGAAGGGTGTTTAGAAAAGCTTCTAGTAGATACTGCTTTTTTTTTTTTTACTTGTTCCAAGTAACCTGTGGTAGTTTGTTGGAAGAGTATTGGCTACAAAAAATTCTGTTGCTGATTAAATATATTTTTGTTGAAAATACATTCAGAAATCCTCAGGTGATTGATCTACTTATGCAGACCCTAAAAAGTAAGAAAATAAGTAATGCACTTAAAATACCTTTGATTTCCATGGTGAGAGCATGAACTACTGAGGTTCTGCCTTCAGGTTGTACCTCCTGGTTCTCACTCTGGAGGAACTGAGCCACTGTCAGTAGCTGAGGTTGTTCCTGGCCTGTATCACCACTCTGTGTACAAATAACTGTGTTTAAGACTGGTTAGCTTCTACATGAGAAACTGTGTAAGGCAGCAAGAAGATCTTTGCTCTAAATCTCAGTTGCATACAGAATTCTTTGTTACACTTAATCCAAAATTTCTGTCCTGTCGTCTATCCTCAGAGGAGATTATTTCCTATGTTCTATCCATGAGACTCCCCTGAAGACCAAGTACATTAGGCTCCAGCTTCGTTTCAGTTTGTCCTGTTTCATAAAGTCTGACTTTTCAAAATAGATCAACCTGTTCTCACTATTCTTATCTGTTCTTACTATTTAAATCCCAGGGTAACACACAGTTTCCAGAAGTAACTAAAATAATGTCTATGATTCCCCAAATCCTTATAGACAAGACTCCAAGGACATTAATGTCAAACTCAGATAATTAAAATTTGTATCCAGCCAAGCTAATTAACCCATTAAAGCCAAAACGCATAGATGAGAATTTGTGTCAGTTTGGCATTAGTATGTTGTCATGTCGTGTAAAATCTGGCTTCACTGGACTTCATTTCAGCATTATGAAATCTGTTCCCCAATTATTTTTTTTTCCTCTACCAGTGTATTTGTAGCAAGCAGAGGGCTGCTTCTTAAAAATGACTAATCATGGTAGAAGAAAATTCAGTCCTTTCAGACTAATGAAGGAGCTGGGAAAGAATGATGTAAATGTAAAGAAATGCTGCTGCCTGTAAATATGAAAGGCTGCTATGCAGAGGAAATCTACTTATTGTGATTTCTGGTTCTGATACCTTTTCCTTTTGGTGGTCCAGGAGAACAGTCCTAGAGACTCTGGGGGGCTGTGGCCCTGAACTGTCTTTCCAAGTGGTTAAGCTGAGACATGTAAATAGGAACTACATGGGTTCACCTGAAAGCCATGTCAGACTTTGCTCAAATTATTGAATGTGACAAAGTTGGACAACAGCCTCTGGTTCAATCCATTTTAAAAGGCTCTAAGAAGCTTAAACCACAGGGTAGTAAGAGGAGGAGACTGTGGAGCCTCTCTTATTCTACCAGTATTTTTATGGGGTCTCAGTTAATAAAAACCCCTGTAGTTTGTAGTGACTTGTTCCTCGCTAGTTCCTGCATGCTTCAGAATTCAGTGAATTCCATTGGAGGCTTTTAGAGTGTGCAGTGGCAAGTTCAAAACACACTGACCCTGAGCTTGCCCTGTGGTTAGGTGCACGAGCCTTTTTCCAGGAGACCCCTTCTTTGCTGAGGGGCCTGCCCAAGGGCAGGTCTCTGCTTTGGCCAGGCAGGAACCTTGGTTTTCCTCTGACTGGAGAGGTGTGAGCAGCCCAACAGGCTGACTGGGGACAGAGTGTCACGTAATCCCAGCTGTCCCTGTCCGCTGCTGCACTCTGTGGCCTGGGGCAAATCACTTAAACTGTCTGTTTCTTCATCTGAGAAATAGGAGAGAGTTATACTCACCTCCCTTGCAGGGCACTGGGCAGATTAGTTAATGCTTGTACAGCATTTTAAAATAAAATACTGTGTAACTGCTCGGTGTCCTCACTTAACAGAGCAAGCAGGGTGCACCCGTCTGGGAAGCAGCATCACAGCCTGGTGCTCCAGCAGCAGTATAACCTAGGTGGCTGCTGAACAATATTTAGATATGCAGGCAAGGAGTGAGACACTTGTGGTGCTGAAGAAACAGCTGAGCATCACATTTACTATGAGTGTAAAATAAAAACCAGAGGAAAATTGGTCCCAACTTATGTGTATGCTTATGTATACTGAGAATACGTTCAAGAGCTGAAGGCACGGATGGGAGCATTTTGTAGAAAAACTATCACTACCTTTCTTTTATTTGGACTTTGGAGGGTGTGTTAGACACCAAGAAAGCTGTGGATGATGTTGATGTGAATTAACTGATAATAAAAGCTGCTCTGTCTGATGGAGGATGAAAGAGTGTGTCCTCCTGTGTGAAGGGAGCAGGACCCTGACTGCACGTGGAAGGAGCTGTGTCCTCTGCTGGGTCTGCGTTGGCACTGCTTGAGACATCACATACTTTATTGGAAGTGGTATTTCATCCAGGAGGCAATGCAAATGCAGGGCTTTTGTCAGAGAAGAATCTTAAGCTATTTCTTAGAAATAGCCTGGGGAATGGAGAATGACTGCACATTTGACACATAGCTTGCTGTGTGGTTTAAAGGCTAATGCTTTTGAAATACCCTAAAAGTCTGAGCTTTGTCTTAGTGCTTCTTGTGGGAAAGGATGGACATTGCTTGAGTAGCCTTTTCCAAAATGCATAAATTTCTTTCTGAACTATTTACTGCAAGTAATACATTTTTAAAGCAATTGTATTTGAGACAGTGTGAAATACCAACGGGGAAAAAAGCATACAATACTAAATATTATAAAACTGTGAGAGTAATCTCACACCCTTGGTGGTAGTTGTGTTTTGCCTGGACTGTTTTATGCATAATTCCCTCTCCTGTGGGTGTGGAGGGGAGGAGGGATAAGAACCTGTTTGTAGAAGTGAGTCAATAAGTAGGTTTAATTTTTAAGTATAAGTACAAACTCAGTTTGTCTGCTTAGATGCATTTTGACATAATTTCGTGGTTATTACTATATTCTCACGCATCCTTATCTGAAAGGCCTATCATTATAAGAAACGCAATCTCTGAAACATTTACAACTGTATACATTGCCAGAAAACTGTATGGGGAGTAGCTGTATATGTACTTAAAACTTCCTAGGATTAACTCCAAGACCAGCAAGATACTTAATTAAATACTAAAATTAATAGGTAAAAAGAGAGTTAAGAGTAGAAATATGTAGAAATACTCTGAAAATAATTTTTTAAGCTGCAATATTTTATGGTTGTCTTCCCTCTGTAGAATGGGAAGAGCAGGATGCTCTGCTATACTTGTATACTGTGAAAATAAATAACTAGGTTTTATGAGGGATTTCATGTACTGCAGTGCTGGTGTTCACGTGAGTATCATTAATGGAGAGAAGCTGTGCTGAGGCAGGAGCTAGCTTAAAAAAGTTTCTTGGAGTGTGACTTTGATGACCCTGTGTTAGAGATGATCTCTTTGCCTCCTTCATAGTATTGTATGAGACATCTTCTTCTGTATTGCTTTAATGATTCCAGAAAGGAATTTTAAAATAGAAAATCAGCTTACTTTTTCACAAAGGCTTTTAGCTCCTTCAGGGTATATAGGACCAGTAGGTGCAAGGTCTTAGAGATCCTCAGTTGAAACTAATTTATGTAGTAAGTCTTCCCTCCTGAAAATTTGCATTTGTATTAGTTTTGAGTTGAACAAAGAGTGCAAGTCTATTAATATTATTAGTATAAGGCTTTAATTGTGCCCTCTTTCCCCCAATTCTTAAGTCTTAGCAAAGCTGTGTTTCCTTTTCAGGCGGTTATGACCTTCTTCTTTTGCAAATTAGTTTGTTTTTTATGATAACTTTAAGGTAAAAGTAAAACTTAAGTTTTTAATATTTTATAAATTGCTGTTGAAAGGGTTCATTATTTAATTGGCACAAGGGGATATAGAAAGCAATGTCTCAAATGAACTAATGTCTGAGAACTGG
>VZTT01008052.1:0-12500 GCA_013400855.1 Buphagus erythrorhynchus | reverse complement strand
CAGCACCATGCTGTGCATGCCAGGGCAGCATTTGTGAAGCTTTTTTTTGTATCCTAACCTTCCTTTGTCACTGTTGTCCTCTGAAACCCTCTTAACTTCTGCTGAAAATCTGTTAAGTGGAAATCACCAATGTTTTCTCTCAACACTCATCTGTACTGTGACTGAGAGAGAAGTAGCTAAGAGACCAACTTAGTGGTTGAGGCAGGCTGGGCTTCATCAGCCTAAGAATTTGGTTTTGTTCATGTGGAAATGGGCTGTAGCTCAGAGGAAGGCAAACACAAGTATCCTGAGCATCTCCTTAGTTTCTTGCGGCCTTACCATTTTCTGGATTTTACTACTTCACTTTTTTTGGTTAGTGTATGAAGCTAATGGTGGTGCTTTGAGGTAACAGTGAGTGAGCACAGTGAATGTTGGAGCAGAAAGTAGTTATCCCTCTGTCTTTTTGATCTGATCTGGTTTCCTAACTGACAGAAGTTGTGTTGAATTAAGAGGGAGAATCACTGGCATGTTGAAGCACTTGCTGGTGTTCAGGAAGCCGTGTGCTTACCTTGGTAGTCAAGTCAGTGGTTAATACTGGAGGGTAACTGAAACTGGGAGGGCACAAATTGACAATCAAATTGAAATAGATTGTTAACTAATCCTTCCAATTTTATTTATTAATTTTGTAATTATAGCAAATGAAATCCTCACAAGTTACTCTGATTGCTTGGCTTACCTCAATTTATATTCAAATCTCACTAAAACACATTTCAGCCTTTTCTTAACAAGATGATGAAAAGTGCTATCCCATGGAAGAGTAGGGGACACACATTCCAGCATTACTTGCAGTCACCTGTTTGCTTTTTAATGTTGCTGTTGAATTTGTATTTAACTCAGGATTAAAGTATAAGCTGACGTATTTGAATAAGGATATCTTTAAGCCATGAGTTCTTAAAATTTAAAAAAAATGGCCGCACAGTTGGTTAATAGAGATTTTAAAACACAAAGGGTGCTGAGTAATGAAGACACTGTACTACTGTTGGTTGGAATCACAAAGCAGTTTCATAAAGACCCACAGAGCTACTGGAGTCCCACTGCATTTGTGGCAGTGGTGGAAGGGGATGGCTCCTCATTCCTGGGAAGAGGTGCAGGAGCTGTGTGGGTGGTGGTGGGGGAGCTTCCCTTGGGAGCCTGCCTGGGAGCTCTCAGGAGCAGGCAATGTCCCCAGGAGTGCTGCTCTTGGGAAAAAGGGGTTAAAAACACAGGCCTGCCCTTCACCCCTAGTGCTGAAGCATTAGGATTTGTTCCCTATGTGCCAGACAGCACTCAGACAGGAAAAGGTATTCCCCATCCTCAATGGATGCACTGTTCTACCAGGGAGCAAGGCTTTTAAATGCCAGCAAGAACTTGTCACTGACTACTGTTTGCTCACAAATGTGTATCTCAGGTCACCTCTGCGGCTTTAAATGGGTTTATATTTATTATTTCTGAAAGGCAGGTTTTTGTATGATTTTCAGAATGGGTCTTTTTCACTAAATAAGTGATTGATAATGACTGGATTTTGATCAGATTTTCCAGGTGACTCTGGAGATAATTTTTAATGGTCTTCATTGTAAATTTTAAAAAAAGACTCTGCTCTTTAAATGTAACTGACTGTTAAAAGTGAGCTAAAATACAAACCAGGTTTGTTTTCCCAGTTAATAAAACCTGCTGTTAATGGGACAGTGAGCAAATGTCACATTCACATGTTGGTATCTATCAGATCAAATCAAAATTACTGTTTGGCACAAGAGGCAAAAAACCCCACATTGTAATAAAACTGTCACAGGATCAGTGTCTCCTGCTTTGTAAATAAACATCTCTGTTTTGCCTCGGTATTTCTGTAACATCCGGAGACTATTACCCTGTGCTGGTGCTCTGGTTCATTGACAGTTTCACTTAAACAGTTAAACAATAATTTGAAATGGAAAATGTTCTGCCCATATTCCTTAGTTCCTTTGTGGGTCTTTTCCCACCCCTAGAATGTTTTTTGTTGGATTTTTCAGTCAGTTGCCTTAGCATTTGCATCTTATTTTTTTATTACACAGGAAAACACCGAACTGCTCACAGACCTCATTCAAAGCCAAAAGTATCAGACGTTTTTGAGGTAGATTTTCCAGCAAATGGAAGTGATACAAAACCAATGGGCCGTTTTCAGTCAGAGGAGGAGCTGTGGGCCCGCTTAGAAGAGCTCGAGAGACAAGAAGAGATCCTCGGTGAACTTGACAGGTACAGCACTGCTGAGGCACAGGCAGGAGCTCAGCTGTGAGTGTGAGGCTGTCTCACCAGCAGGGCAAGTAGCTGACCACACAGATGGAATTGAAATTATTGTAGGTGAAAGAAGGGTGGGACATGAACAAAGCACTCACTGCAACGCCAGAGCTCCTAAAATCTGCCTCTGTGCAACCACAGCAGTCCAGCCTTCTGGTGTTTTTTCTTTAAGATGAAGAGGGGGAAGTGAAATTCATTTCCCACAGGCAATGAAAATTCATAGTTTTCCATGTGGGAGTTATACATTTAATGCTCAATGACATCCTTAGATCTATTCCAATCCTCAAGCAATACATGGGTTGTTAGCCATGATGTCACAGTTTGGGTATTTCCAGCTGGTGTGGGAAGGACACAGTCATTGTTAGAGGGTACAGAGAAGTTCCACAGTCTGTCTAAAAATGCTACACCTGGGTAAAGGAAGTTACATAGAGGTGAGTTCATTATTTTGTGTGTTTGTGTCTCTCAAGAGCATGAGTTGCCTCTGTTCACTGAGACATTTTTCATTCCATAGGATGCCTGATGCAGTTGAGGCAAATGGAGAAGATGCAACCTCTTCTGAAGAGGAGAAGGAGGATAAGGAGCCAGATGTGAATGGGATGTGTAGGGCAGAGGACTGTATAACTCAGGGCAACTTCCATAAAGAACTTGCAAATTCAGACTTGTTTGTGGGCCAAGTTAATGGCTCAACTTATTATCCCAGCGATGATGAAGATGACAGAGATGTTGGAGATAACTCTGTTCCAACTATTTTTTTCTCTCACACTGTGGAACCTAAAAGGGTTTGTACTTTATTTAACTTTTATCTCTTGTTCAAGGGATTGCATAAAATATATATGCCTTATCTAAACCTGAAAATTTTAGATCTGTAGATATAGTAGAATGCTAGCTGGAGGTGACATTTGGGTGGTTTTTTTTAAGTGATTAAAAACCTGCTGTTTAGATCTTGCAGTCCTAAATAATGGTATTAAAAAAATGATCTTTACATGTCTACCTTGCTGTTCTGGCTTCTAGCTGTTGTAAAAGGCAGTATCCTGTCTAGGAGTTTTTAAAGTGACTTCTTACTTGCCTTGAAACTGGCCTTTGAACAGCTCAGCTGTTGAGCAGAGCTTGAATAAGCAGACTGTCATATTTTATATGTGAAATACGTGTACATTAGGGCAAAGAAATGCCCCAGCCTAGTGCTAGTGGTAGAGAATAAACAGTGCACACTATGAATGTTACCATTCATACATTTGTTTAACTTACCTATGCTTCCTAGTCCCCAACTGCTTGGATAAGAGAACGTCAGAGTCAGTTGATCTGCAGCCTGGTGATTGTTGATTTTATGGTCTAGACCATCATTTGTGTTCAATTTTTAGGTAAGAATAAACACAGGAAAAAATACTACTTTGAAATTCAGTGAAAAGAAAGAGGAGGCCAAGCGTAAAAGGAAGAACAGCAGTGGCAATGGCCATGCAACTCCAGAGCTGCCCAACATCAAAACCCCAGCAGACATTTACCGGTGGGTAATTTATGGTGGAGCTTTCCCCTGAGCAGCCCTTCTCCTTTCATTTCTGTCCACCTAGAGTATGAAACCCCTCCTACAGTTTCCTGAAAGAAACAGCTGGAACCAAATTTACTGCTTAAGAATGGAAGTTTGTGCCTTCTTCATGGTTACTGTGCTTTCATATCCATAAAATATTTTTGAGCTTAATGCTTCCTTTTCCAAATAGCAATTCTTCATTTACTTGCTTTTTCAGAGCTTTGAAATGGAGGTAAATTTGCCAGTACATGCCATCCTCAGAAAGGAATGCAGCAGTTATATTTTCTGTTAATTCCTTGCCATTTTTTTCTGTGTTTTCAAACAGAACTGACCAGATCTACCAGTTGTAATACTCCTGCTTTCCTCGTTATTGATTTGCTGGGGTCTATCTCTTCCTTTCTGTGCCTTCAAAACATACTCAGCTCTTTGCTTGCATAGTTTCTTTTGCATTCTCTCTCCCTGGCCTCAGTCTGTCACTTCTGTATTCTCCATAAAAAGTACTGCTCACCTGTAGGACACCCACACACAGAGAGCTTGAAAGACAGTGCTGGGCTTAGGGGATTGTACAAAATATTAAGGTGACAGGATAGTTAAAACAAGTATTTAGGTCTGTAAAGGTAAACACAGACACCTGTTGAATTGGTTGATTAAGTGGTTGTGAAAATCCCACTGTATGTCTGTGTATTTGGGTACCTGAATATGTTAAACAAGCCCCGAGTGTGAAAAGTGAAACCACGTCCTCTAATTGCAGCTGCTGTCTTCTGTAGAGATGTATTTCCATTAGTGCCTGATGAATAAAGCTGTTAGAAACAAGTAACACCTTTAAAACTCATCCAGTCATTGGGCTCCTCCTTCATGAGTTTGATAAAACTGGCATTGTCTTCTCATTCTCCTCCATCCACCCTTGACTTTCTCAAGTCATGGAGAGGGAGCACAAGAGGCATCTTTGTCAGTTCACAGTCTGTTAATACTTGAAAAGTGTCTTCTTGTTGATCTGATCTTAAAAGCTGATTTTTAAAATTTTGTTTCTAATTGAAGGCAGATTATGACACTTGTCAGGAAAAAGCTTCATCCTTTCCATGTGCAGTGAATGTTTCAAGTATTTGTTTTTGTATTCTACATTTGACAAGGACATAGCTCTAGAAAACATTCCCAGATTGTGATTTGATTCTCTTTACAGAAACAACCCTGGTCATCATTTAGTTTACCTTTTTTCTAACTTCTTCTAACTCATACCTTTCTGATTTCTAACATTTTTCAAAGAGCAATGCATTTTCTGCTGAAAGTAAGTACCAACTTAATGCTTGAATAAAGGACATAACAGCATTCACTCTGCAGAATTGATTCTTGTACATTGGTAAATAAAGTGCCTCTGAAGGTACAGTATTGTGATTCTGCAGCGAAAAAGTTAGGAAAGCACATCATAATTAATTTGTACAAAAGACAAAGCAAGATCACTGTAAATTTGTCATCTGATCCTGAAATAGTTTATTAAAGCTAACATTTTCCTTTATAGAGTCTTCGTTGATGTTGTGAATGGAGAATATGTCCCTCGTAAATCAATTCTGAAGTCCCGAAGCAGAGAGAACAGTGTCTGTAGCGATACCAGTGAGAACAGTGCTGCTGAGTTTGATGACAGACGAGGAGTTCAGAGGAGTATTAGCTGTGATGAAGCCACTCAGAGTGACAACAGTGAAGGCATCCTGGAGGAGGAGGAGGGGGAGGGGCAGCAGCAGCTACTGAAAAAGCTTCCTCCCTCTTCAGGGACAACCGAGGTACAGTTTTTAATTCATTATTGATTGTTGGCAGGGATAAAAATGAGAAATCTAATGACTGTAGATGACTATACCATCAGTTTGATTTCTTTAAAATAATTTTCTAACACCTACCTAGTTTGCTTCAGAAGGGCATAGCAGGTGACAGGCCTCTGTCACACACATCCTGGGGGCACAGGGGAGGAGCTGCTCACATGGCTTCCCAAAGACTTGAAGCTCTTCCATAAAGATCCAACAAAGTGCTCACTCACTGGTGTTACTGAAACCTGTGTCCTGGGTCATCCTCACCATTTCACTGCAGGAAGACAGCAGGATTTTAGACAAAAAGAAGGAAATTTGTACTTTTCAACTGATGAAAGGGAAGAGGTGATTCTCTAACCTGTGTTGCAGTACTAGGCAGCTAATTTCCAATGAGTGTTTCAATTTAAAACACATAGATACCAGCTGAATTACTATTTTGATGTGCCAATAGCAGGGAAATTGCCTGGTGGAAGGAAGCATTGCACCCCTACTCATCCTGTTCCAGAACAGGCCATTAGTAATCCCAAATAAATCTGTTTACAGGTGTTTGGAAAGTTCAGGGCTTCATGATAAAAGAAAGACTGTACGACATAAGGGAAAATGGACAGTTGCTTAGTGACTGGGTGAATACAAGAATTAAATGTATAAAATCATGGCACAGTGTGTTCATTTCTATTTTGTAAGAACTTAACACTAATTTTTTCAAACTATATAAAACTTGAGTCTTGAGTAGTTCTCAGTGCAATGAACAAGTTCAATGATGTATTTTTACAAAACACTATTTTTACAAAAATTATTTTGGACAAAAAATGAATTCCTCATAAAAGCTATTGTTTATCACCATTTTTCATGCAAACAGCTACAGATGTATCCAGGCAGGATATGAAGATTCATGATGGAATATTTATCTGTGGAGTTCTCACTCCACATTGTATACTTTCTGGAATATATTTGCTGTATTTTTATAAAACATCTAAATACACTTTAGATGTTACCCATCAGTCTGTTGCCTGAATCAGGCATGATTATTCTGTACAATGTAATGTATTTTCTAAGCACCTGAAGGAGATTGAGCAAAACACTCCAGTCAGATGTGCTTCCCTAAATGCTGTTGTTTTGCTTTTGGTTGTTTTTCTGGGTGTTTGAAATCCATTATTTCTCCATTACCATTTGCAACACGCTAAGTTTTTTTATTTCTAATTTTACCACCATCGCTTAGTTTGTGCTTTGCTTACCTGTTTTTGAAAACGAGCTTCTTGTTAGATTAACAGAGCTGTACAGGCACAGCTTTAGGCATACTTGGGCTATTGGAGCAGAAAACAAAAAAACACTGCATTTTTGCAGGTCCTGCAAGAAGAGAATGGCCAGTTTGTTTTGCTTTGTTTTTCTTGGTAACTGAGTTATGAAAAAGCAGAATTAAGCATAGTGACTAAATCTGGTGTGCATTCCTTTGTGCCCAGCATGAGCAGCAGACCTTGGATGTGAACTGCTTCCCCTTGTCCTTGGGCATTTTGAATTCTCTGTTTTCAATACATAGTGGAGTGATTTGTTCTTAAATATGTTTATGAAAAGTAGTTCTGAGCTGCTTGTTTTCCAAGAATCATGGTCATTTCTTTGATAAGTTGAAAAGGATTGTCACATAATTGGCTGCATATAAATTACAATTTTTAAACATTAAATGTTTTTATTAGGCCTTTTATAGAGAGAAATAGTTGGAAGCAAGTTTGCTGCTCTCTTAAATATAAATTGCTTTCACCATGTTTTGATCATATTTGGTAGGGAGAAAAGAAGAAACAAAATATGTGAGTGCCAGTTTGTATGCAGTGTTTCAGCTTGATGTAGTTAGAGGATACTAAGTCATAAAATGACGTATGATGGAAATGCTGACATCAGCTTAGCAAAATGTCTCCATTTCTTATCCAAAAGGAAACTGTGTATTACATCAGCTGTTCTATTTGTTGAGCATGTGTCAGTGAGGAAGTACATTTTTACATCATTTATGCAGTGGGAATGAGATTAAGTAGTACTTTTAAGATACTGTCTTTCATTCAGTCATCTTTGAACAAGCTATATTTTGAGGTTAATTACAATGTGGTTACTTATGCAGGCAACACTCATTGATTTAAGGATATTTCTTTACTTTTGATTAGAAGAAATAACAATTCTAATCAGGCTAATATAGGGTAATGACCTTATGGGCATAGCTTCACATTTGCATTTTATTAGCTCATTCTGAGTATTCTCTTCTGTTCTAGGCATTTTCTGGAACTGTCATAGAGAAGGAGCCTTTGTCTCCCTCCTTCATACCACACCCAGTCCTCGCCCACCCAGTGCTGCCGACCATTCTGGAGCGCAAATCAGAGGAGCTCTCGTCCGACGCCCCAGAAGAACCTGTCAAGAGGATTTCCAAATTCAGAGCTGCCAGGATGCAGCAGACTCAGTAGGTGCTGCCGAGCCCAAGCAGGAGCACTCTTGCCTGGTTTCACCTCTGGAGATCATATAAAGCCTTCTCCATAGCACCCACCCAGTTACCAGGGTGTCCTGTGGTAATTTGGCACCGGTTATCTCCTCAGTGTTTACTGGCAGCATTAGGAAAACAAACAGTTCAGTGTTTGAACACTTGAGTATTCATCTTATTTTGTCGGTTTCCCTGTGTGCTGTCAGCACCTTTGTATATGTTTGCCTTATGATAGCAGCACTTGGGTTCTTTTTCAAAAACTGTTCCTTACATACATTGTTTTTGTGTTTAAACCTAAATACAGGCAGTTTTGTGCCAGCTGTGATGTTCTACATACCATATGGACCATTTTAAGGAAACTTTTCACATTTCAAATAGATTCACCAATTATATTACATTACTTGCTTTAGCATTTTAAGACACACTTGTATTCACATTGCTGTAGGTTTTGCAACTAGGTGTCTGCTAAAAGTTTTTTTCCTTCTTTCAAACCTCTCTGGTATCTCACTGTACAGGTCTATAAAATGCCAGGTTCATGTACATTGCAGGGAAGTTTCTTTGATGGAAAAGGGTATTTTGTAAAATTAAATTTTCAGTAAAAAAGCTGTGAAACTCGTGTGGTTTTTGTTGCTTTACTACTAATTTGGAAGGCACCACGGAGAGGTTTTTATTTTGAACTTGCATTTCTAGCTTGAAGTGTTTACTACCACATGGACATGAAAGCAGTCCATTCTCTTCTGCCATTGTGTTTTAACCTCCTGCTAATGAATGTCCATGGAAATTGAATGCTCTTAAGGAGAGAAGCATAAACTCAGACTCTTGATTACAAAATCTCCTAGTTCTTTTGTATACTTAGAAAACATTGTAATTGTCTTGGGAATGCCCAGAGGGAGTCAGCACTAAGAAAAAATGTCTTAATGCTTCAGCTTTATTTCAAAATGCAGAAGCACTGCAGCACTCAGGGTACAGTTTGGTGTATCCTTCTCGTGACTGAGAGCAGTCCTGGCTTCAGGATTCCCTGCCCAGCAGCTCCTTCCAGTCTTCTTGCCATCCCCTGGTTTTGCTGACACAACTTTTGTTGTTTGGGGCCACCCCTTGAGTGATAGTAGGTGATCGAGATAGGCTTTAAAACAAATGACTGGGTTTGGGTTAAATTTTTTTCATTAGTGTGTGGGTTTTTGAACCTAGTGAGTTTCCTAATCTCTCGGCATGTCTGTATCAGCACAGTGAGAGGGGTTGTATGTTGAGCAAGGACAAGGGAAAAGGATGGCAGAGGACATGGGAAGCTGGAGTACCTTAAACAGACGGTGCTTTCCAGCTGACACCATCAAGCCCTAGCCTAAAAAATGAGGCAGGAAGACTTGGGAGGGGTAAGAAGGGACTGTGACTGTGTAAATGGGCAGCCTGAGAGCCATCAGCATCTGATTTTCCAAATCTTAGGAAGCAGGGCATCAGCTACTGCTGTTTCCTCACCTTCCCCTAAAGTAACTGACTGCCTTGTTTGCTCACCCTTTGCTCTCAGATCACAGCAGATGAGCTCATGGTGTGGCTTTGGAACAGAATCACCAGCTCCCCCTTGTCTCAGCACTCCTCTCTCTGTTTAAAAGGGAGGTGGAGGCACTGGAACTTCTTCTTCCAAGGAGACTTTTAAAGTAAGCAGAGGCACTCTGTGGAACTCTGCTGTCCCCTGCTAGGAGTTTGGGAAGCCACAATGGTTTCATGGGCAGAAAAATCTGGCCAAGTGTGGTGGCAGGAGGGGCCTGCAGCTGGGCTCGCTGCTGGGGGAGCAGCCCACCACAAGTGGGGGCCACGTTTCCCCCTGGGGACAGAGCAAATTGTGTTTGGCTGCAGGAAGAGCTGCAGGGAAAGTTGTGCAGCCCTGCTGTGCTGGCTGCAAGGGGGCAAGCACTGCTCCCAGCACATCCTGAGAGTCACGTTGAAAGTGTTAATGATTAACTTGATTCATGCTCAAATGCGGATTTTTTTTTTTTAAAGCATATTGCATTAGTACTAAAATAAGCCATCAATGCCAGTCCACCCTCTATTCACGGCTAAATATTTAAAGGAGGTTATTTATAGCTTCTTTAATGAATTCTTGGCTAAACAAAATGAAATTATGTCCTAGAAAAGTAGAAGCTATTTTGTAACCAGAACAGTGCAACTGTAAAATATAGTTCCATGAATATGTATTTTAAATAACAAGGGGTTGAGATCCAAGACTACCAGACATGGGTAATTAGAGGAAAACTGAGAGAAAGAAAGAAAGGGGGAGAGAAAGACAGAGAGAGAAAAACCCCTTTAAAAAGATTTAGATATCTTCTGAAATAATTCCCACTTCCAGTTACTTCAGCAAACCAAATGCCCCTTGTCACCATAGATCAGTTTCAAATAAAAATTAATTCTTTGCTTGTTTTCTTTTTTTCTCCCCTCCCCTTTTTTCACATCCCTACTCACAGGAAAAAGTAGGATAAATGCACCTTGGGTTTTAATGAATTATGGCCTCGGTTCAGGGAAGCATCCTTACTCAGGAATGCACTTTGGCATGTGCTTATGTCTCAAAGATTTTGTAAAGAAGAATGGATTTAACCACATGCTTAAAACTAAGCACATGAGTGTTTTCCCTAATAGGGAGCCTGAATGTGTCTGTGCCTCTCTGCAGTATATTTAATTGTCAGAGGGCTCGCAGGCTGGAATGAGCCTTCGTCTTTCCTCTCTTCACTTGGGCTTCAGCAGCAGACTCACTTGCAGTGCCTAGAGCAAGAGAGATGGCTGTAGGCGTTTTATAGAGTGTTTACAAACACCAAAGAACAACAAAAAAAAACTAAATCTATCAAAGCAGATAAAAATCTAAGCAGTAAAAAGCAATCACGTGAAGGCCTGTCTCTGTGAGGACCTGAAATTTGCTTTCTCTGCAACACTGGAGCCAAGATGTGCTGCAGGTGACCACCGATGCATGGGTGAAGTAAACATGGGATGGAGCAACAGATCCACAAATTGGAGGCATGAAGGGGTCCTGGTGGTAAATTAATCTTCATATGCCTTTTTACCCCCAATGCTACCATTTGGGATTTTATTCACTTAAGTAATAATAAGGGTACATTTTAATTCTGAAATTCCTTCGGTGACTTCGTGCTGCTGGAAGGCTCCACGTGTGCCGGGGAGCGCTGCTGAGGGCTCTGGACACCAGGCTGGGCAGGGGCTGTTGCTTTCCCAGTGCTCCCGAAGGCTCCTTGGCGTATCCTCAGCCGGGAGGGCGGCCTGGCTGGGCCAGCTGGTCGCTGTGGTGGCACAGGAACACGCATGCTGCCAGGAGCCCCTGCCCAGGCACAGTGCCAGCTGGCTGAGCGCTGCACAGGGACAGGGCGGTGGCAGCAGGCACGGGGACAGGCCGTGTGCCCCAGCTGTGTCCCATCGCCCCGCGCACCCCTCTGCGCTGATTGCATCAATCAGGCGCTGCAGATGACCCGCGGGATGAACTGCCTGCCCTTTGATCCTGTTAATGCCCTCCGGTGTGTCGGGCACCTGCCCGTCCCGGCGAGGGAGTGGGGGAGCTCCTCGCCGCTCCGCTCGCACCGTGCCGAGGCTGGAGGAGAGCATGGCGAGCGCTCCGTGCCGGGAGGAGAGGCCCGGCCGGGGCCGGGAGCCGCTCCTGGGCTACCTGGTCCCTGTCCCTGCTGAGCTTTCCGCTGCTCGCTTAGGGCATCTAAAGCAGCAAATTTTTGGGTGTCTCACGAATGTCTAAACCAGCTGTTTTGGCTGTTCATTTTAACTAAGTGATTTATGCCGCAAAAAAACGAGCCGGGATTAACAGAAATCAGATGTGTGCGTTTGGAATGCAGCGTCTCTGTGTTACAAATAGCTCCTCTCTAACCCACATTAACCCCACGATACGTGAATTTTGCCAACTCNAAACCTTCCCTTCCCATCCCTTCCCTTCCCTTCCCTTCCCTTCCCTTCCCCTCCCCGGGCTGCAGGTGCGGGCGCTGGCCGGGAGGGGGCGGTGGCGGGCGCGGCGCGGAGAGCTGCCAGTCAGGCCCTGATTTATTATTCATTTGTGTTATAGGTGGGGTGTGCAGACAGTTACTGTAATAATTACCCGGACTGGAGCGTTTCCTTGGCAACCGGGGTTTTTTTCTCCATTCATGCTGTTGCGGAGAGTACGCCTGTAAAGCATGACATTGCTGTATTCGGGGGTTTGTTGCCCTCCCGCTGCTCCGGGTTTGAGGTTAGTTACAGCATCACAAGGTGCTCTCGAGCATAAAAAGCTCAGGCTGGGATTAAAGCACGCAGGGAACGCTAGCGCCAAGTCTTTCCTTCCGCTGTCTCACTTTTAAGTAACAAGGTTATAAAAATGCAAATGCCATCTTGGGGTTGTTAATAACTAATATTGGGAAGAATTCCGGCAAGTTGTAAAATATATTTTTTTTTTCTTTTT
>VZTT01008020.1:8174-27454 GCA_013400855.1 Buphagus erythrorhynchus | reverse complement strand
ACCACAGCTCTGTGTTTGAGTTTACCTGGTCAGTAGATGGGACAGGAGTGGTCTGTGAAAGGAGCATCAGCTGAAGAAAGGCTGGTGGATATGAGCTGATTTTTTATGTCTACCTGTAAGTTTTTAGGGTAAAAGAAGTCCTGCAACTCCTACTTCCTAGGTGGGCTCTATATTCAAAATAGGCATTCTGAACATGCATTGAGGGACTCCAAAATCCAAGCCATGTTTATTTATTTGGTTTTTTTTTCACCAAAAGGGAGAAAGGGACAAACTTCATTTAAATGTCAAGAAAATCATAAAACAATTTAGAGAAAATGAGTGGAAAAAAATCCACGGGTGTGTTATATACTGCAAAATAAAATGATACCCTCCTCAGGTGAACCTCAGGGAGTTGCCTGCTGCTAATTTCTGCAGGTTAGACCCACTGTGGTATAGAGAGCTGTGCAAAGAGTTATGGCATTACCAAATAATTACGAAAGCTTATCTAACATCCTGAAAACTATGGTAGGACTCAGATAATTTGGATCAAAATATATAAGTAAATTCAACAAACCGTAGAAAAGGAGTTGTAGGACTTGAGCAAAGAATTGTGAGAAGTGATTAAAACGGCAGAAATACACCATGCTTTAAGTAAGAATGAAGAGATGAGATGAGTAGAATTAAAGGAGTTTGTTAAACATACATGTTAAGCATGAAGGATACAGATTGAGGCACAATAATGGGTATTTTTTTCTTATAGTCTTGCATTGTGGAACAAAAGCAGAGACATAGCACTCGAGCTTTGTGTAAAGACTTCATGATTTTTTTTTCATAGGTAATACTTCAATCTCTTCCATTCAAAGATCCTGATATTTAATTACAACCAAGACCCAAATTAAAATCTGCAGAGAAAGGTCTGCTTTTCTATAGTGGCAGATTAGTTACATGATACATCCTAAGACTGACTGTAGTACCAAACCTTTATCTCAAATATTTTTTTATATATATGGTAGAGAAAGAAGGCAGTCCAGAGTAAATTAATTTTGTTTGGATTTCCAAAGGAAAGGTAGACAGCAGTGTTGAATTTAATTGGCAGTAGTGAAGTTGTATATGCCAGTACATCCTGATGTCCAAAAGTTAGGAGCTGAAAGACTTTCATAGTCTTTCAGACTGTGAAAGTATCTTGCTGGTAGTAAATGGGCCACTCATCTTTTAATTAAGAAAAGGAGCATGAAAAAAATCCAGGCATTCCTGTAGTGTGTCAGTGTGGTGTATGGGAGTCTTTGAGACTGACATGACTCTGCCTGCTCTCTCTGCAAGAGATCTGCAAAACCTTCTCCAGAGTCAGCTCCCTGCCAGCTCTGATGGACACCGAGCCTTCCAGTCAGCTCCTGTCCATCATGGAAAAGAGTCTTTAAAAAGGAAGGGAATCCCATTCAAAATGCTCAATAAATGTTGTCCTGTTGTTTATTCAGATTAGCAGAAAGTGTCACTCTGCAGTTCCATAATGGCTGAGGAAAAACAGATCTCATGGTTGGGTCACCAAAAAGGGAGGAAGAGGGTAAAAAACTTTTAAAAGCAACTACAGCCCCCTTAAGCCTAAAGAGGGGAGTCTTTTCTTCCTGCCTCAGTGGCTCAGAGCCACTGTTGGATATCTGGGGCCAAACCATGTCAGAAATTCACTCAGACAAGGTAGGAACTAAACCTTTTCTGTGTACTCAGAAGCTCACCCTGCAGCCATGTCAATACACTGAGATCCATCTGGCTGCCCCAGTGTGCCCTAGAGGGATTGTGGTAAGTCATGGGCAAATGTGGGGACATCCCAAGCATTTAACCTTAGACTCTTCTCAGTCTTCTCAGTCTGGATGTGGTGGGCTTGCTTTTTCATTTCCCTTCAATCACAGTCCTGCCCAGGACTGGCTTATTAATGAGAGAAGGGGATTCTGACTGATCTCATTCTGGGAATGTGTTTCCTAGGTTTTAGAAATTTTGTCTCACTGAGGATGGGAAAGGAGGAAGAGATCCAGAGTGGGCAGATTTGGGAATTTGCTAAGGACACTGCCTGATCAACCAGGGTTGTGCTGTTACCAGAGAAACAGGACAGTGCCTCTGAGTTTCCTGCCTGGGTGTGCAGAGCATTTACTAAAAGCCTCCTGGGTTATTAAGGCATAACTTGAAACAGGAAACAAAATCTGACATCTAAGAGTCAGAAAACTTTGACATAGTTTAATAGAAATGATTAGAATTGTAATCTCCTTGAGACATGTTAATTAAAATAACACAACAAATGGTGCCTCAGTGCAGAGTTTGACATGCACTGTGGCTTTAAGTTGTTTTTAATAAACATAGTAGACAGTAATATCAATTTAGGAAAAAAGATAAGCAGGAATAAAATTCAAATTTAAATGCAAAGGTTAGAGTAGAACAGATGACTCATGCTTTATCTGTATTGAGGTAATTATACAGTGAGAATTCAGAACAGTGGCTTTGGACTTATAAAGAGCAAATCACCATAGTGAGATTTATCTTCTAGCTAATTTTATGGGCAATACAAAAGTTTCTAAAACCTGCTACTTGAAGGATGGGTACAAAAGGTCATTGCTTCTTGATTTCCACCTTTTTTTCCCACTGAAAAACTTATCAATCATTCACATTTACAAAATCATTTTACTTTTTTCCTGAGATTTCTTATTGAGGCTGTTGATTGCTTTTTCTGTGCATCTTTAAACTTTTCAAATGATATTCATGTCTGCTAGAAATGGTTGCCAGTACATTTGCAGTGTAAGAGTCTGCAGGCACAGTGATAAACAAATGTGTTCTCTGAGGAGATTTGGGAGATTACTGAGCTTTTTATTGAGCCTTAACTCACCTCTGAGCATCCTGAGTGCTTGCTGGGACTGGTGGTTCTGTTTTCAGAAATGTTTGATCATAAAACAGAACAAAGACATTTTAGTTATGATGATTATAGAGATCTTGATTGAATAATTTTTAAAGTCTGACGTCAATAGATGTCAACCTGCAGCGAGGTAGAAAGTCAGATTACTGTAAGGCTATGAGGTGGTTTGCAGATGGCTGAAATGCTGCACCAAAACATTAAAACACATGATTTGTAATGTCTATTTACCCCTCAATCAGAATTTATAATTTTGAATGCATTTATATTTTTCCCTTAATAATTAAGGTTAAAAAGGTATTGGTGTCTAATCTGTTCTCTCTCTGTGTTCAGGAAAACCAGATTATTAAATGCCATAATTAAGTTCTTTGCAGATCAGATTCTGCCTCCTTGGACAAAAGGTGGAAAAGATTCCTTAACTCTAGGGAATGGAATAAGTTTTCACTTCAGGGAATAGTTCAGGAGTGCAGGTGGGAAGATGAGTTGTGGAGAAATGCTAAAGAGACCATCATCCTTCCTTGTGGTTTCTTTCCCTCTCTCCTCTACATCCAGTTGAAGTGGGAAGAAATTCAGTGATGGCAGATCAGGACATAGAGGGAACTGGGATGAGGTTTGGGCTTCAATATCTGAATACCTTTGTGCTGCAGGAAAAGTTTTTATGAAACCACTCAAAGTAGTTACAAGGCAAATTAGGTCTCTAGCCTAATACCTGATTGTCATATTTACTGGTTTGGAAATAACTGACTCCTTTGAACAGCACTGAGGATTTATCTACTGCTGTCCATCTTCTGATTCCTCAGAAATATTTGTCAGTCTTTTAATCCACTAAGCAGACTATTTCCTCCCTCCAGCCACTCATGGAATTGTTGCAGTTTTCTTGGGAAATTGCCCTTCATGTTAAATTTTCAATTCACTCCTCTGGTTTATATAGAGCTTAACAGAACTTGCTTTTCTCGTGGTGTGCTGTGGTGTTGTTCATAAACAATTTCCATTTTCATTTTACCTGAGAGCCCATTTTTGCTGTCGTGGTAGAAAGGTGTGGGCAGTCTCCCTCCCTTTCTGGGATTGCTGGTGATCAATCCCCAGCTCTGGTTTCTGCAATGGGGAAAAGCACCAGGAAAAGGGAAACGTGGGCAAAGGAGGGGTGGGACAAAGTTCTTGCAGGGTGAATCTGCAGACATGGATGTGTCAAAGAAATCAGATCATTTCTTCACCTTTTGGTGATATTACACTCAAATTATTCCTAACATTTCTCTAGGGGGTTGGTTTATATTTTTTTGACATTACAGGAGGAATGTATGGTGAAACATTGTTTGGAAACCTGAGTTTTCAGCATGAATTCACACTTTTTTACATAGCTATATATAGCTGTATCTATCTATATATATCTATATATGTATATGCATATACACAGAGATAGATACATATATACAGACATAGATATATATAGATACATACATACATATATAGATACATATATATATGGATATATTCATATCTATAAATATAGATGTATTCAGACACCTGCACTACAGAATATCCTTAACATTTTACCATTTTCACTTGGGTTGTTAAATACTTCACCCATCATAATAAGAGTGCTGTTGTGATTAATCTAAGAATAATACTGGCTCCTCTTACATTGTAAAAACTTTATTTGGCTCTTTGCTCTTCCAAGCTCCTGTCTGTATAACTTGGAATTATGCAGATGGACCTTACCAAAGGCTTCTTTGTTGGGTATGAGTCAGCCAGTTTAAGAAAAAGGATTTATGCACCCAAGCAAAAGATCTGCACCTTTATATCCCAGTGTATTTCACTGTCTGGATGTTCCAGCTTTGTTCCACTCCAGCTCAGATGTTGTGCTGGGCTCTTTATACAGTGCAGAAACACAGAATGTGATATTTTACATTATGCTGAGGTGCCACAGCTAACCAAGTGAAGAGCTTTCCATTAGGTATTTTGGCTGCTACCAGAAGCCTTTCTTGTCTAGAAGGTGGATAAAAGCAAGAAAACAAAGTCTCCCATGACTCTTAGTCTAATATCAGCAGGAAAGTAGTGAAGAGATGAATTTTATGTCAGCTAATAAACCATGCAATGAGAAAAAGGCCAAATAAAAGTCCTTTCAATGCACTATTTATTCCTGAAGTGGGGAGATATAAGATCAACATTTCTTCCTCTTAGTATCACAAAATACTGCTGTCTTAAACACCTTTCTTAAAAAAAAAAATCAACTAAAAAACCTGCAAAACCTCCTGCAATTAACATAAGCAAACCTATGCAGGGCTAGAATATAAAACATATAGAGGTGCTGAGATTCTTCTGAAGGATTTCTGGTTTAGCTTTTGGACTTTTAAGAGTAGAATTGTAGTAATAAACACCTTTATTAAAGTTTAATGTATTTTATTTTAAAAGCAAATAGGTGAAAACAGAAGTGTTTGTTGTTTTGGTTTCTTTTTCTGTACAATGTAGTTTTGTCAGCTAATCAGTTAAGAAAAACTCCAGGCAATAAATAATTTTGCAAAACCTGAAGAATAATAGCCCTCAGAGAGCAAGTGTTTTCAAGACTCCAGTGTGAAGGGATGCCCGGGCCCCAGTGCAGTCAGATGGCTGTAATTACTTGCAAGTATTTTGTAGTGTATGAAATAACCTTTGAGTTCTAAGGGAGAAAGATAAAGACACAGAAATAGAATAAAATAAAGCCTGAATTCTGCTGTAGTATCAGGAGGTTTTGGAAGGGAGTGTTAGCAGCATGTTTAACCATGATGATTGGGTGCATTTCACAGGATTTACCTTTTGTGAGAACCAATATGAAAATATTTAGGCAATTTGGAAGTTCTGTTCCACTTTCCCCATGACTTTGCCCAAACTGTTGCTATGTCTATTAAAAAATGAGATTGTTAAATGATACAGCCTCTCACATTCAGTGCTGTTTTTTCTAAAGAGCCACTCATATAATTTTAGATGGAGTTGTGACAGATGGGCTCCCAGGCAGATCTGGCTGGGTGGAAGTTTAGGTAGTTGCTATGACATCATGAGCCCTGAAATGTTGGTGGGAGGATGATTTTGGAGAACATACTTGGCATGCATGAGCTATCACCTGTACTATGCCATGAATAGTCTTTTGGGAGATCTGACAGCAAAGTGGCAACTTGGGAAAGATACACATTCATTTTATAAAAATGCTCCACAAACACTTGTGAAGGGCAGGCAGACTATTCTAAAACTTTACCCTCTGCTAGTGTATTCTGGGTTTCAATCTTGAACAAGGAAATAAGGAAGGACACAGAAATAAAAATTAGCCCTGGACCTGACCTGTGATAGAGGTAGAAGCCCTCTTGGTTTGCTCTGTTTTAAAGGTCAGTTCTGAAAGGCACCTGCTCAGGGATGGAGGAGCTCCATTACCCTGCTCTCCCTTCCCAGGGGAGCTCAAAGACAAATCCTGTTTGGAAACTTGAAAGGCAAATCATTTAGTGACACTGTGTTAAATGTTTAACTGCTGTCACTTTGAAAAGATCCCCTCTGCTCCACTCAGGTGAGACCTCATCTGCAGAGCTGCCCCCAGCCCTAGGTCCAACAGGAGGAGAATGTGGAGCTGCTGGAGAGTCCAGAGGAGTCCAGGAGATGCTCTGAGGGCTGGAGCCAGGCTGGGAGAGCTGGGGGTGCTCACCTGGAGAAGAGAAGGCTCCAGGGAGAGCTCAGAGCCCCTTCCAGAGCCTAAAGGGGATCCAGGAGAGCTGGAGAGGGACTGGGGACAAGGGATGGAGGGATAGGACACAGGGAATGGCTTCCACTGCCAGAGGGCAGGGATGGATGGGATTTTGGGAATTAGGAATTCTTCCCTGTGAGGGTGGGGAGGCCCTGGCACAGGGTGCCCAGAGAAGCTGTGGCTGCCCCTGGATCCCTGGAAGTGTCCAAGGCCAGGACAGGGCTTGGAGCAGCCTGGGATAGTGGAAGGTGTCCCTGCACAGGGCAGGATGATTTGTTAGATCCATTCCAACCCAGATTTTGCTATAATTCTATGTGTGGTTCTATGAAACAAACCTGGCAGGTTATAGAATCACAGAATATCCTGAGCTGGAAGGGACCTACAAGGTGCTTCAAAATTCATGGAATTTTCATGCCATAAAGGAATTCAAGTGGACCAGGTAAGTCTATTAATTATGCAAATTACTTGAAAACCTTTGGGACATGGCAGTGCAGGGTATTTTTGTCATGTCAGTGAAAGGTAGGGTGCCCTCCACATGACCCTGTGCTGTTCAGCAGGAGGTGAGCAGAGGAAAGTCACCTTCAAAGGTGACACTGTCCGTGCTCTGTCGTGCCCTTTCTCTGAAGGTTGTTGCATCTTTGGTAGATTCAAGGGAGAAAATGTGTGAAAATTCCTTTGCATCAAGACAAATGTCAGCGACAGTGCTTGAGGCTGTAGGACAGACCCACTTCTGCCAAATTTCCAGGGATAGTAAGATCTGGCAGAGGGACAGAATGAGCAGCTGGAGAACAGGAGCATCTTAAATCTCTACAGCTGTTTGCTTCTGTGCAGCTGAGCCAGAACTTCAGTCAATTCCCCATTAGCTGGAACTGTAACAAGATAAATGGAAATCAAGCAAGGTTGCATTCAACTAAATCAAATTGTGAATGGTTAAATTGAAACAGTGTTCTCACATAGATGAATCCTATGGTGCATTAGAAAAATAATTTAAAATAGAGTTAACTGCAGGAGGACTTCATTTAGGAGTCCAGATTAAGAAAAACAAGAATAATCTTTTTTTGAATGAGTTTTTATTATGCTATATAAGACACACAGGAAAGTGTCTGGTTCGAAAACAGCTTCATCATAATTTAATCAACTTCAGGGAAAAACTGAGACAGGAGTTTAGTCCTTTACTCCCACTCACCAGTGTCTAAACTGCCAACATAATGTAATTGCTTGATACCCAGGTAGAACTAGGTGTTTATTTCAGTAAAGTCAGCCTGGAGTCTGGGTTTGGGGTTGGCATGGAGGGTTTGTGAACCAAAGGGAAGAGCAGCAGTTTTGTGTGATGCACAGTGATGCCATTGAAGTCCTGGGTGCAGGGAGAAGGGTCAGTACAGAAAACCAGCTCAGAGCACAGTGAGAGGTGCAGCTCCAGCAGATTCACAGCCAGGATCACCTGAAATCAGCTGGAATCATCTCCTGGTTTCTTTTTTTCCAGTGAAGCAATTTTGAAAAATAGAAGAAAAAAGGAAAAAAAAAAATGAAAGCGATGGTAGGGAAGGTGAAGGAGCTGCTGGAAGGTGTCAGGGCCTCATTCCAGTGGCTGTGATTTGCTCCATCCAGTTTCAGATTGTTTTTTTCTCAAAGTTGTAAATTGAATTTTCTTTACTGTCTACTGCATGGCATAAGCATATTTTTTTTCCCAACCAGTTTCTTCTACTTTTGGCAATTGTGGCTCCTTATTGAAAATCAGGTGGGCTTGTTGGCTTTGCATTTTTTTTTTCAAATGATAATTCTTATGGATCTGTTATATTTGAGAACTTTGAAACCAATGCCCTCATGAATAACTAATTTTTCATGTAAATTATACTCATAAAATCAAATTTGAAATATCAATTTTTTTTAAAGGTCCAGCTGTTGAAATCCCTACATTTTCTTGCTCTCATGATTATCAGCTTCTTCTTCCATTTCACTGCCACTGTAGTGAAGTATCTTCCAGTAGTGCATATTTAGTGACATGTCAAACAGCTGCTATGAACTATTTATCCTCCCTCTAATCTTTTTTCAGAGTAAAAATACTTTTGTCTGTAAGACAGGCATTGCATTATTAATGTTTAATTTCCTTGACAGTCATCTCTGGGTCTGCTTCCTCATCTTCCTGTATCTGTAGCTTTATTTCTGTTTGTGTTTATCTATATCTTTATATATTCCTTTTTAATTTATTGAACATAGGCATTTGCTTTATTTTCTGTGGCTGGTTCTTTCCCCTGTAGTTTGAAGCTGAGCAATAAAAGCTTATCTCCTGCAGTGAGGAGCTTTACCTGAGCCCCAGGAGTGAGCAGCAGGGGTGCTGCTCTCCCTGCACATCCAGGGCTGGGAAATCAGTGCTGTTCCCTGCCTTGCTTTCCCCTAGCCTGCAGCTTCCAGGAAGGTGATGGTTTCCTGCCCAGCAGGATGGGACAAATTCGCAGGTTTAGAAAGAAAAAAATCACTTCTAAGTTCCTGGGCTAAAATCTACCCATGAGTTTTAAGCTGAATAACTCACTGGAAAATCAATTCTGTTTAAGTCTAACTGCATGGATTTTTTGTTGCTGCTTTAAGATGCTCGTCTGGATTCAGTTACAGTTGTAGGCAATAATTGAAAGTCAGCCCTTGTTGGCTGGTGAGGAGGAGCAGGGAACAGTTTGAGGTGTTTCACTTGGTTAGCACAGGGCTGAATTACACATTACTTTGTTTTATTTTGACCTAGAAAAGTGTCATTGTGGTAAAGGATCATTGCTTGCACCTGGAGAAAGTCCAGCCCATGGGCACTGTGGGCAATTTGCTGTTCTTAGATGAGTCTCAGAGGGAAGTTGTAAACATTATTAATCCTAAAGTAAAGCAGGTGTGTTAAGGATCATAATCAGGTGATTGAAATGAGCCCGGGGAGATGGTTTGCTAGACCAGATGTAGGTTCCAATACAAAATACTGTATCATTCCTGACTTTCACTGCTACATGGATATTTATTTACAGGCATGGATGTATGATTGTTTATTGGAGAAGAGATTTCTCTTATGGAGCAAGAACATCTTAAAAATGAGGTTACTGTGATTTACATTTTTGTGGAATTTTGGGGGTGGGTGTGTTCTTTTTGTGTGTTTGTTTTGTTTTTTTTTTTCCCCTCCCTTGTCTGAGTACAAAGTATCTGGTTTATATCTGGGCAGATTTGAGACAGTTAATTATTAGTGAATTATTACTAAAATTTCAAAACAATCTCTCCAGTCATGGATGAGGTCAATTTTTTACCCAGTTTGAATCTAGAGGAGATGAGGGAAAGGAGAGATTAATTAAAGTGAAGTCTCCAGGCTCCATCAGCTCTCTGTGGCAGGCAGCTGCAGAACTTGAAAAATTACTTTGGGCTGCTTGGCCAAATTCTGGTTATTTGCTTGGCTGCATGATAAAACCATCCACGACCTTCATCACTGGAGAAGACTACAAATCTTCTGTGGTGGAGAAAAACCCAGAAGCAATAGGAGAACATTACAATTTCTGAAGTGGAAACTTTCAAATCCTCTTTTATACTTATGGGAAAGAATGGTGAAAATATATTCTGTAGGGAGAACAAAAAAGCCATGGAAATTTCCAAAGCAGTTGATGTATAAAGCACAGTTCTAAATTGTTTTATCATAATAAATGTAACTTTTTTGGTTATTAGTATTTTGATTTATACAGATAAATAGAATTTTTACCTGTTGAAAAATGTCCAGCAGTATATTACAAATATGAAAATAGGCAGTAGGGCAACCAAGTTCAGATAATTGGTTTAAGGCAGATAATGTGGACTGCCAAGCAATTAAAATGCATGAAAAAGCTAGAGAAGTGCTAAGATGTGACTTCTTAGTAGCACAGACTGGATTTGATAGTTCTGTGATTCAGCTTTTCTGTTGTTCCCATCTAATGGACAGATAATTGTTGCCAGGGCAAGTGATGTCAAAACCTCTTTCTGACTTGGAAATGAGATTGTGCCAATTACTGGTTGCTGTGTTATTCCACAGAAGGATCCTGATGCAGGGACCGTTTTCGCTTGGCAATTGTCATTATTATGTGTTTTGGGTAAAATAGCTGAACACAATGAGTAGTGCAGCTACATCTGTCCTTCCTTATGAAAATAAACTTTCTAGTCTCTAACAAATGTGTATCTCTACACATCACCTTTCTGATGATACTGGTAATGGAAGTTAAGAACAAAGGTTTATAAATTTGCTTTATTTGGGTATTGCTGGCAACAGCAGCAGCAACATTTGCCTATGGATTAAGTGCTGCTGGGCCCAAGGAAGGATGTAACATCAGTGCTGTTTTTGCAGCCAGAAATCCATAGCTGTGTCCACAGGGGAGCAGCCAGGAGGCTGAGGGGTGGTTATTGCACTGAACTCAGCCTTGTTAGATCACACCTGAAACAGCAGGGAAACATTATTCCTGCTTTTACAGAGAATCACAATGGTTTGCTTGAAAAGGGACCTGAAAGCTCATTTTGTTCCACCCCCTGCCATGGGCAGGGACACCTTCCACTGTCCCAGGTTGCTCCAACCCCCATCCAGCCTGGCCTTGGACACTTCCAGGGATCCAGGAGCAGCCACAGCTTCTCTTTCTGTACCAGGGCCTCCCCATCCTCACAGGGAACAATTCCTTCCCAATATCCCATCCATCCCTGCCCTCTGGCAGTGGAAGCCATTCCCTGTGTCCTGTCCCTCCATGCCTTGTCCCCAGTCCCTCTCCAGCTCTCCTGGAGCCCCTTTAGGCTCTGGAAGGGGCTCTGAGCTCTCTCTGGAGCCTTCTCCTCTCCAGGGGAACATTCCCAGCTCTCCCAGCCTGGCTCCAGAAGAGGGGCTCTGGACTTTGGAGCATCTCCTGGGCTCCTCTGGACTCTTTCCAGCAGCTCCAAGTCCTTCTGCTGTTGGTCCCAGGGCTGGGGGCAGCTCTGCAGGTGAGGTCTCACCTGAGCAGGGCACAGGGACACAACTCCCCCTCCCCTGCTGCCCACCCTGGGGGATGAGCCCAGGGCACAATTGGCTTTCTGGGCTACAAGCTCAAGCAGCCAATTAATTAATATTGCACATCAATGCTTTACATGCACATAAAGAGCTATCTGCAGAGCTGGTATATGGCATTTATTACACATTTACTGTGTGATTTCAGCATTTAGCCCTGCTGTGTCTGGTTGTGTCCCCTTACAATTTATTGACTGTTTCTGGATATGGCACTGAGTTACTTCACAGCTCTGAGATAGGATTATTCCTGTTACTCTCTTGGGATTTATATAATTAAAAATAGGAGGAAGAAGCTTTTCTAGATGCTCTTCTAGGCAAGGGAAGGGATGAGGAAGTCAGGACCATCACTAAACACCCAGTCCTGCTTAACTTAACCTTGACTTGTCACCTCCTTGGTCCTTGTGTCAATGATTTGGCTGCACCTGACAAATTAAGGCATTGATAGGCTCCTTCCAGCATAAAATAGCTTCAACTTAGTCATTTTAATTCCAAATAATCAGTATTGTTTCCTGTAGCCTGTTATTATCAGCTGAATGCATCCTTTCAGATATAGGATAGAAAATATGATCAGAATATAAATGCTGAATTAATTTGAAATCCATTAGGTTTAATATAGCAATGTCTCTATAACAGCTCAAAATATTGTAGAGAAGAAAACAACACACGCTCTTTCTGCAGAACAAATATTGGCTTTAGCTACTTTTGCAATATTAAAATGTCTTTCTTATTTTGAGTAGCTGAACTGTATGGAGAAAACTATTTATATCAGCTTTTCAGCTCAAAAGGGGAGATAACTAAACTTGGGCAATTATGTATATTTGTAAACGAGTGGAAAAGTATGGTTTATTTATAAAGGAGCTTATATGCATATATTAGTGTGTAGGTTTTACATCCAGATAGTTCACTTGAACACTCTTTGTCATTTCGTTTTTCTGAAGTGATTTGGGGCTAAATAGTGAGGAACTTCATATGAGTACCAACCTATATGCAGCTGGATTCATTCACACTTTTAAGTGTTAAAGAGAAGTCACAGAATCAGAATGGTTTGGGTTGGAAGAGACCTTCAAAACCATTCAGTTCTGCCAGGGACACCTTCCACTGAGCCAGGTTGCTCAGAACCTTATCCAACCTGGCCTTGGTTACTGCCAGGGATAGGGCAGTCACAGCTTCTCTGAGAAACTTCTGCACATCCCTCCCCACCCTCACAGGAAATAATTCCCTTCCCAATATCCCATCCATCCCTGCCCTCTGGCAGTGGGAAGCCGTTCCCCCTTGTCCTAGCTCTCCATCCCTTGTCCAAAGTCCCTCTCCAGCTCTGCTGGAGCCCCTTTAGGCCCTGGAAGGTGCTGGATGGAAGTCCTAATGCTGTATATAAAAAGAGAAAAATGTGTTTCTGTTGAAGTTTTTTAAACTTAATTAAAAACATAAAGCAGTGGGAATTTTTAAGACAGTGTAATCTGAACTCATAAATAATTACATCAATCTGACTTCTCTTCCCTGATAATGAAGTGATTGTCACATTGATTCCACAGAAATCCCTTGAGCAGTGGCTCAGTGATCACTAAATCCACCAGACAACTAAGAGGAATAACTTACAGCTAAAATAAAATTTTGGCAATAAACTCTTAAAATACACAGAAACTCTACCTTGTAATGTCCAGTTTTTATACCCCTCCAATTAAAAATATGATTTTGTAGCACCAAAATTCACCTGTCCCTACCACTGCATTAATAGTTGTGGTCATGTAGATAAGATTCACTGGCTTTTAATGTGTTTAGCTTCCAGCTTGCATACAAACACTACAGTTCCATAGTTCACTACTCCAAAAGTGTGACATTACATCCCAAATCCCATTTTACTGTGTGTATAGAGTTCGTGCAGCTGTGGAAAAGTTTTGCACATAATGTAAGATAATCATCCTTCTATTGTCACAGTCAATGGAGAGACACACAGAGGAAAAAAAGTCATAAATTACTGAAGACACCTATTTGTGATGAGTTGAATTATCCTGTGGATCTGTCAAGGATAATGATCTCTTATTTTTTCTTTTTCTAAAATAATATCACTTGGCATAATATAAGGTTGGATTTTGAAACTCCATGTAACTACTCAATTAAAAAAAAAAAAGGCCATAAAAGTATATGGATGAAGATAATTGCATTCTTCACAAATAAAGAATTTAATATTACTTATCTGTCTTTTTGCCTTTTATCTACAGATGTCAAAATACATGACAAAGGATAAAAAAGTATCACTTGAATTTTGCAGAAAGGGAAAATAAGTACTGTCTGTTATTTTCCTCAAAGTCACAGAAGTCTACAGAAATATATCCCAACTTATTTTACCATGTCTAATGCCTTGTCCATTAAAAGATGCTGCTTCCAATAACTTTTCAACCCAAATGGGATTTCCATTACACTCACAGCTTTAGGTTGAACAGATATAAAATCTCTAGCACAATCTGAGGAAAAAACCCAACTCTGATCCACTTTCTCATTCACAGGGTCACATTCAAACTGATGCTTTGCAAAATTACCATTTTGTGCTTTTCTTTTAGGGAAAGCAAGAAGGAATCAGCTTTTAGCTGATTTTAGCTTTTAGCTCCCCCTCTTCTTGCCAAGAATACTTTATCTTTTCTTTAAGCAAATTCTTCTTGTGCTTAATTCCTGCACTTAACTTTTCCTTTCTTCTGATACTCTGCAGCTGAAGGGCAGCTACTGCAATGAGCAGAACTTCCTAGGAAGTATTTTACAAAGGCACTTTAGTATTAAAAATGAGAAGGTACTTTAAAAACAGAAAGAAAACAAAACATAAATTTGTAGTAATAATCTTAACGGCTGCCATTTATTTTGGTCATCATAGCGTTTATTAATGGTTTTATACTTGTCTTAGAACCACAGAATCATTAAAGTTGGGAAAGATCTTTAAGATCATTGAGCCCAATTGGTGCCAAAGCCACCACTGACCCATGTCCCCAGTGCCACATCCACACAGCTTTTAAATTCCCTCAGGGATGAGGACTTCAACACTGCCCTGGGCAGCTCTGCCAATGCCTGACCATCCTTTGGGTGAAGAAATTTCCCCAAATATCCAACCTGATAACCCTCTTTACTGTAATAATCACCAGAAACTCTTAACCATTCTTACAAAATTTAGTGCTAAATATTCTCACAACAACCCTTTGTTTTCATGTTTCACCTAACCCAGCTTTGTTGTGAAGTTAGAGTGTCCTTTATCTTAAGGAAAAATCCTCATCCATAAGATTCTGCCATATTCCTGAATCTCAGCAGTTGTTCAGCACTTTGGGAATTGTTAGGAATCCATGAAATTCCAACTCTGCAAGCATTCCAGAGTTTTAAAAGTTCACTAGCTTCAGTTTAGGGGGGAAAAAGAAAAGGTTTTCCAGTTGCTAGGGAAAAATAACAATTTTTACAGGCTAATGGGGCTCACAGATTTCACAACTGACCTGTCTTAGTTATGGTGAGAACTGACTCGAAGCTGCATCTGAAAGGCATCATCTGAAATGTGGAATTTTGTTTCATTTTGCATAATCAACTGCAGTGAGGAGTGATGGTGAAAATTTACAGCCAAGATCAAACTGCTTGATTTCCCATCCATAGGATTTACACGGGGGATGATATTGTGCCAAAATTTAAGATCCTTTAATATATATTAATAACAATAGTATTTTTTCAGGTGTCTGTATTTTATAATAAGAGAAATATTTCAAAGTTGGGTTGTTATGTTTTAATAGATAGTTAAATATAGGTGAATCTAAATATAGGTATGTATGTGAGGAAATTGATAGCTTCTTAAAAAAGAATATATATAATAAGGTACAAAAATATATATTAAAAAATAGGAAAATTAAATATTTGTCAGCAAAGCTGAATATTTACTGTCTAAGGTACTTTTCAGCATTACTAAAAGGCAGAGTAAATATTGCAACTGTTGTCCTTGGAAAATACCAGAAAATATTCCTGATTTATTATGTGGGAGGAAGGGCATGAAAAAAGATATGGTGCTGAAAAATTGTACATTGCAAGAGAAAAAATTGACTAAGCAGGAATTTGTGAAGCTTAACTTGCTGTATGAGAACTCCTTCCACTGATTTTGGTTCCTGGTGTACAGATCATCCATCTTTTCTCCGTGCATGTGCTGAGCAGAATTTGGCTGTTGGCTTTTTTGGGGAGTTTTTCTTCTATTTTGAATTCTTTTTTTAACAGAAAGGACACACCTAGGAAACTGCTATAGCCTCCTCCTTAGATAAATGAATGCAAATCTATCATGTGCTATTTTCACTTTTAATGTTGTATTTACACATCAGGTCTTTGCCTTTGAGCTAAAATAATAATTCTGTCTTATTTTATATTTTAGGTGAATTTAGTAGTTTAATAGAAGTTTTCTCAGTTCTCTATAGTGTCTGATATTTTTTTTTAAATTTTGTTTTGAAAGCTGCCTACTTAAGTTGAAAATTCACACTAAACAGAATAAACCAAAAATCTTTAGTTTTTAATAACTAAATAGTTCTGCTTTTATGAATTTAAAGCAGTGCCATTATTTTTAGCATGATCATGTTAAATGATATTAATTAATTCAATCATTATAAAATATAATCTGGAAAGATCTCAGGGGGCTTTTTAGTTCACTCCTCTGCACTACCAAAGTTGAGACACAAAGATTTGGTTGTGAAAAATGGTTATGATGAAAGATGAAATGGAGGGAGGGGAGGGAGGATCCCAAAAATCAGACCTAGGAAACTCTGAAGTGAATGGCTGAAGATAGAGGGTGAGTTTCAGCTCACAGGTTAAATGGCAGGGAATGGCCTCAGCATAACTTGTCTTTTAATTAAAATTATTTCAGCCTTTGATTGGAACCACTGATCAGTGACTTATGTTCCAAGATAAATCCCTGTTATATAATGAATGATCCTCCTTATTTAGGAGATCCTTATTTCATTAATTACACGAGTTAAAAGGCTATAGTTGGAAACAGGAATAGGCAGCAGGAAAGGAAAAATACAAGAACCCTTCTGGGTCCTCTCTTCAGTTTTGATGCTAAATAATTCGCCTGAATTTTCTTTATGTGGTGTTGTCAAGGTGTGCAGCCTTTTCTTGGTGCTCAGACTGAGCTCCACTCCTGACAACTGCTCTGAGAATTGTCCTGTGTGGCTGTGTGTTGTTGTGTTACCCTCCTGGAGGATCTGAAGCCAGTGTGACTTCAGGATGCCTCCCCTTGGCTCTGCAGCGTGGCCAGGCTCTCTGAAAAGAGGATTACCCAAGCTGATTGGAATTTTCCCTGTATAACCTTTTTCCATGGGCAGTATTGATATCCAGAGTCTCAGGTTTGTCTAAATTTGGGTTATATCAGCTGTCAAAGATCCCTGCTCACTTTTCCAGTGTTTACTTATCATGAGAGTACTCCAGATACCTCATGGACACTGAAAACATTTGATAATTGAGTTGTAGCTTGAGTTTCCTAAAAAAACAGTCATTTCTACATGATTACAAATGTGATATTTGTTCAAAAATGTTCTCTTCATCTCCAGGTTTTTGTTGTTGTTGTTGGTTTTGTTTTGTTTTGTTTTGTTTTTTTCCTGAAGTGAGAATTCCAGTTACATGCAATCCTTAGAGCATCCCTGGCTTGCATGAGACACTACTTTTGTGTTAGAAATATGTTTCTGTTTCCAGTTTGTTTAGTTTTGGGCCAGTAAGTATTACACCAGTAAGGTTTGGGCCAATAAGTATTACACCAGTAAGTATTTTGACAAGCAAAGTCTAATCAAATCAAGTCAGTAGAAAATTGTGATCCTTGTGATAAATATGAAAGGTTTTAGCAGCATGCTTCTGGTAAGCTCTTGCAACAAAGGACTCAAATAATGATTTTCTGAAACTTAAAATTTGGCCAAGTATAAACAGGTTAGCTTAAGGACATCTTGATGGCTGACAACTCATGGATAAATTTCAGAGTACCAGTGGAAATAATAAAAATGTTAGGGTTATTAAGATAACAGTTGGCAAAATGAATATCAGGAGGGCTGGTAAATGACCTTAATAAAGGGATTGGACTGTTTCCTCATATCTTCTGACAAGTCTCAAGAGGACTTGGGGGAAAAATTAAAGTCAACATCATGCAAAACCGAGGTGGGGATATTAAGTTGTGAGGATGTACTTTCCAAAACAAGAAAAACTTGAGATTTTTTCCACAGCAGAGGTAAAAAGAAACTGAGTAATGGTAGTCTAGCAAAAAGTGTATGAGGATTATATTTCTTTTTCAAGTGATGCTTGGAGATTCACATGTTTTACTTCCACTTTCAGTCATCTCCTTGGTATTTATTTCATTTAACTTTCTCTTTCTGCATTGTGCAGTAAAACATTTCCCTGTTGCCTATGGATTCCCATCTCATCTCCTATCACCATNTTCATTTAACTTTCTCTTTCTCTTTGTTATTGTCTTTTTTCCTTCCCCCTGTTTTTGTGCCTTTCCCTCTCTCTTTTCTTCTTCTTAGGTGTAATACAGCAGCAGAAGAATATCTCCATGTGCCTCCTAAGATGCACTATCTTTTTAAATAATGATGAGTTTATCCATCCCTTTTCTCTACAAAGCAAACAAAATATTTCACTCGCACTGTTTTTTGGTTATTGCCAAGGTGCAACCATCCTTTAAAAGGCTGTAGCAGTTTCAAAAAGATACAACAGCATTTGGAAAATGCGCAAGAATTGAAGAATATTAATTATATTAGGGCAAAAGTGTGGATTAAAAAATAATTAAGCAAATTAGAATGTGGTGAAAATAGGGATGTTAGTTGGAATACTCAGAAATGCTTTCGAGGTGCATTGCAGTTGGTATCACAAGATTCTAAAGAATGAATTCTGCTCTAAAAAACCCATGCTCTAAGCAACCCATGAGTAAAGGGATTTTATCCAGCTAATTGTGAAGAGCTGGGCTACAGTAAAGAAGACTTTTTGCTGATGGTCCCCTTTAATAACTTTTTACTACTGAAGTAGCCCCATCAGATAGAAAAGCAGTTTAATTGAGCAGCACTATCTTTGTTCCAGAAGTCTGGTGCCATATCCCAAGTCAAGCAAGACATCTGTTCATCAGTGGAGTGTCTTAATTAAAACACCACCGNGTAAAAGAGAAGGTAAAATAGCTCTTGCCTTCTGTAGCCCCAGGGCAGAGTGTGTTTGTACAAATGCTGTGAAGGCTCTGTTTGATGGGGGCTTTTTCCTCCAGCAGTGCAGAAAACAAAATCATGTAACATTATTTTTGATATTCTTTCTTTGGGCCTGCCTTTGCTCTCCAGAAAGGATCTCTTAATTTTTCAGGATTAGAATAAATGTGTCATATAATTTTAAGAATCCAAGAAGATGTTGCAGAAGTGCAAGAACAGATGGAATCCTTTTTTCTCTTGAGCCAAGCCTACCTCTGCTTCCCTTCAGCAAATCACCCACTTGAACATTGTTTTTCTTTGGGTTTTTTTTTTTTTCATAACATATCCAACTTTATGGTTGCATCTAAGGGGATGGAATTCTTTGAGTCATTATAATCAAAATCAACAGTTTCTGAACATTTTCTTCTGCAACTTGAAAGACTCAGCTGTAATTCCTACTATGCATCTGCTAAGTCATGGTGCTCTTTTATTGCTTACCATGAGAATGATGTTTTGCTCCTCAAGTGGAATAAT